>JAOXJP010279010.1:0-19640 GCA_025762735.1 Platanus orientalis | reverse complement strand
AGTTTGCCTTAGCTCCCCACAAGCTTTAAGTACTTGGCTCTAATGCTCTTTGAGCTCAACCAAAAGTGAGTTTCCTCTAGGGAAAGAGCTCACCACAACTTCTCCTCAATAATAGTAGAGTGATAATCAAGAGGAGAGAAAGAGAGAGAATCTAGTGAAAGATGTTAGCTACATTTTGGAGGTCTCTCAATATAGCTAACCAAAGATGTTAGCTACATTTTGGAGGTGCTCTCAAGCTCAAAACCAGTGGGCAATGGTGTTTTTCGCAACAAAGGTGCTCTCAATATAGTAAACTTTTGAACTCTCTCTAAAATAGCTTGGAGTGTTTGAAATATTTTTAACCTAATGAAAAAAATTCCTTTTTATAGGGTTAAGGAGCACCCATGGCCTTTGGATTTGAATATTTTATAAAGGGCAACATTTTGGAGCCTTGGATTTGAAAAACGGATTTCAAATTTTAAAAAACTTTCATTAAAATTCATGTTTGAAAATTATTCCAAAATTTCCCCCATAACCAATTGCTTGATCCGCAATCAACTACGGGCCTCACTTAGACTCGCAATCGATTGTTTCATCTCAAATCGATTTCGAGTCTAAGAGACTTGGTCCAAATCGATATTGCAATTGATTACGACCTATGAGTTTAGGCTTCAGGAGTCTCAGATTGTGCCCAGATTTCACTCGCAATCGATTGCATGATTCGCAATCAATTTTGTCGAAATTGATTGCTTGATCCGCAATCAATTGCGACTCCTAGTTTTTGAATTTTGTTTTGGGCATTGTGGGAATCTGTGCTTAGGCCTTTTTCCTTTGGGTTTTGTGATAGATTTACCACCATGTCTAGATTCATTTTAAGGTATTAAAATGATATACAATGCATGCTTTATACCTTTCTTGGTGTGACAAATTCGAAATAGATTCTGGTATTCTCTTTGGGTCTTTGGTCCTTCTTATCTTCATGTCTTGAACTTGTAAGAGCATAGGACACTTACAAGACATATATCACTACCCAATTGACCATGGGATTGACATACATCAACAATTATTGTATTAAAATTGTAAAATATTATGTATTTTTGTATTGACCATCAGCTAGTAACTAGGAATTAGTTATTGGATAACTCAGATCGGTAGAGTGTCGAGTCACTAGCCAATCTGAGTTTTTAAACACTAGTCACAAGGTGATGGTTCAAAATTAACTCATTCAAATCTACATTGATTTGTTACCTAAAAGTAGAAATGAAGTTATCTTAGGTTTTTTTTTATAAAAGGAAATGATTCATGTTATCATCCATATTTCGGTCATAAATGAAAATCAATCCATTAAATTTGAATGAGTTCATTTTTAGCCATCATATTATTGCTTCAAATGCATTGGGAATTTGAAATGAAATGATTTCATTATCGGTGACTACCAAACATGGCCTCAACTAATTCCATAGACTGATGGTAAAGAATATAACTAGCTATATTTCTATTTATGCAGATGGGCATGGCAAGTGGACTAGAAACTCTGTGCGGCCAAGCATTTGGAGCAAAACAGTATCACATGTTGGGGATTTATTTACAGCGATCATGGATGGTTGAGTTAGGCATTTCCCTACCCCTCATACCTCTTTGCATCTTCAGTGCCCCCATTCTCAAATTACTTGGACAAACAGAAGAGATATCACTGATGGCAAACACCATTTCCCTTTGGTACATTCCAATAATCCTCTCCTATATCTTTCTTTATACCATCCAAATGTACCTTCAAGCCCAAAGCAAGAACTTTATCATCACATGGTTGGCAGCTCTCTCACTAATCACTCACGTTTTATGTTGTTGGATCCTCGTACAAAAGATGGGATTTGGTGTTGGAGGTGTAATGTTCTCAATGATCCTCGCCAGTTGGATCCCCATAATGGGGCAATTGGTCTTCATTTTCTGCGGAGGCTGCCCTCTAACATGGACCGGATTCTCCTTGCATGCTTTTTCAGATTTATGGCCCGTGATAAAATTAGCTCTATCATCAGGTGTGATGCTTTGGTAAGTTTATCCAACTTTAACACGTCTTGCAAATTACGTTATATCCTTTTAACTCATTTACTAAATAGCAACCATAGACATCGAACTAGAGAAGGAGCACTATTTAGAGATGTGTTTGCCTTAAAAGCCAATAAATAGTGCATTGTAGCTTCTTTTACACATGTACGATTATATGAGAATATTATTTCTTATCATATACAGTGATGGCATAGGACCATTGGGAATCATTGTAGAAAGTAAATGAAGTTTATACCAGATCGCTGACAAGAGATATAGACTTTAGGTACCTTGTGTTTTAAACTTTTATCTGCAACAGACATTGATTGAGTATCACACTCGCATGCATACGGCTAACATCTGTCAATACATTGTGAGAGAGTGCATCTCAACTGCAAGGGTAGTGAACTCTAGGCAGCATGTAGATGTGTATAATAGGTACACACGTAACGGGATCAACTAGAACGCTCTATGGCATGATTTCTATCAGGGTTAGATTGATGCTCTCATACAGTTGACAAATTATACTTTAATCTGATTGGTCACGTGTTTACAAGTGTGATTTGTGTAGTTTTGATATTTTCAAAGGTTGATGCTTTATCGGGGGGTTATATATCACCGTGTTGGGTTACATGGAGCCACATGTGAGGTTTCCGGGCCCGACAAGGAATCCACCACTTCTAAATTAGAAAAATTTCAAGATGACCACTCTAGTGCGTTAGACTCAAAAACTTTATGGCCATGGTATTTTGATAATAGGTTTTTATTAAAAAAATTATTTTTTTTTAAACAGTTTAGGAGTCCAAACAGCCAATATGGATCATGCACAAGGCATTATTTGTCAAGACCCTAATTACCAATTTGTGGCAACTCGAATCATAACATTCAAACCCGGCTGTTTTGATACCAATTCTGTCAAGATCCGGACCCGGACCCAGACCCAGAACAAGCCTATAATCGAAATGGATTCAAAGAATGACATTAACAAAACATTCATTCTCTGCATTCATATTATTTCCATTCCATTTTTTTTATTTTCCTTGGACCATTCACATAACATATGCAGCGAAATAAAACTTTAAACTTCTCATTCACATACTAACAGTGGAATATATATGCTTACTTCTAACTAGATAGGAACTAGTGAAAGGTACTAACATTCATCAAAATATAAAATGTTGAGACATTTATCACATGAGTGCTTAAGATGAAATTAAACTAGCTATTAAACTATCTCAAAATGATCTCGTATACAAGTCTCAAAACAAATATAAGGGGAACAAGCCTAAATGTCTCATCCCCACAAAACTAAGGCCTACCTCAAGTCACACCTCCTATCTTCTTGGCTTCTCTTACCTCTAATCTGAAAAATGTTCTGGATGGATAGCTCATAAAAGACTATACAAAATATATACGAAAGAGGGCTCTAGTGAAACACGACAATAAGAAATGTCATAACATAGGAATGCATGTATTGGTACAAGTAGATAGCAAAATAAAAATCATACATTAATGAAAATATGGATAGCTAAAATGGTACGAAGCATATGAAGTATGCAAATTGAAGTTCTTCAAAACATATGCCTTTTTACTCTTTTGAAACGGAACACTTTTGAAACACTCTTCAAAACAATATATATATTGATTTTCTTTAAAATCAAACAAACGGTAAACTAATCAATACAAAATTGATTTAACATATTAACCCATCAGAAGGTTTAGTCCTCAATTATTCTCAATTAGTCCTCACATAATTCCCCAAAAACAAGGGTAATCTTCACATTATTTTCTAGGACAAGGATCTAATCCTCACATTATTCCCTCAGGATAAGGTTAGTCCTCACATTATTCTCCTAAGAAAATGGTCTAGTCCCCACATAATTTTTCGAGACAAAGGTTCGACCATTGATTAGCCCCAAGGGAAGGGCATCACATCATTGTATAATCCCCAAGAGAATGACCGGACCATTGATTAACCCCAAGAGAATGACATCACATCATTGTACAATTCCCAAGAAAATGGCAAGGCCATTGATTAACCCCAAGAGAATGGCATCACATCATTGTACAATCCCCAATAAAAGGGTCGGACCATTGATTAACCCCAAGGGAAGGGCGTAAAAGAAATATATATGCATATTTGATCAAAGCTTTCAATCAATTAATCGATATAAAAATCCATAAGCTTTTGGAATATAAGATACATGCTTACAAAATTTTATGGTTCAAATCTTGAGAATAACTACCAAAAGATGCAAAACATATGGCATATTGAATGCATGGAAACACAAAATGATTAACCCAACTATAGAACATATAAATTGTCGGAGTGGAGTCGAATGCAAGTCGGAGGCTGAAGGAACTGAGAGAGAGAGAGAGAGAGAGAGAGAGAGAGAAGAGTTCCAATAGCGTCTGGTTGATCTGGCCTATTGGTGGATCAATCTAGACACGCACGGGTGAAACAAGCTGCAAACAGACAAAGACATCAAAAATGTGTTAAATTGATCCGATTGACCAAGCAGATCGATTCGAGGCACATGGATCAATTTAAATGGTCGGAGGATCGATTCGACGACGATAAGACAGATTTAGAAAGTCCATGGAGCACCAAGAAACATTGGTTTCATGGTGGGATAAACTTGTATGATCTATATAAGGTCTCTATTGTTATTTAGGGTTAAAAGATAATTAAATAATTAAGAGAAGAGTGATTTGTGAGAGATTGAGAGAGAACTCTTGTAATTTTCCCCAAATGGTGAAGCTTTATCTATGACTCCATGGTTTTTCCTCAACTTGGAGTAGCCACATAAATCATGTATTCTTGTGGTGATCCTGTGGTTTGATTGTTTTATCTTGATTATTATTGCTTCTTCTTGTTTCTTGTTTGGTTAATTGATAGGATTTTGCCTTAAACCCACCCCAACATAAAGAGTTTACACCTTCAAGTTTTGAGATAAAGCTCCTTATGAACCTCTAATTACCACTGTATATAAGATTATTGGCTTCCTTTTGATTGAAAGCATCAAGACCAATGACTTCATGATCAGATACTCTTTGAAATTTTCAAAAGCATTTTGACCAGCTAGATGTCATTCAAAAGGGTTTACTCCTTTCTTTATCAGCTTTGTAAAGGGTTTACACCTTCTAGAAAGTCTTGAGACAACGCTTCTAATGAACCTCTAATTGCCATTATATATAAGATTATTGAATTCCCTTTGATTGGAATCATGGAGACCAATGACTTCATGAGATACTCTTTGAAATTTTCAAAAGCATTTTGACAAGCTTGATGTCATTCAAAGGTACTCTTTTCTTTATCAGCTTTGGAAAGGGTTTACACCTTCTATCATGTTTTGAGATGAATCGTCATATATAGGCAAGTTTTCCTTGTAAGCTTTTGCATTCTTCTAAGTTTTTTTTTTATTATTATTTTTTTTAAAGGCATATCAATTATAGCTTTTGTTATATTGAGTCTATCTGGATCCCTCTATTAAAGCCCCAAAGCCCAAGAATTTTATTACAGTGACACCAAAGGCACACTTGAGGGGTTCATCTTTAGGCTGTAGTTTTCAAAGCCGTTTACAGATGAACTGATGCAATCGGCCAGTCCTTCCAGCATTGTCATAGAGCGGGCCAGTTTTGATTGGTTCTCTTGAATCTAACTGGTGAGAAGGCCCATTTTAATCTAGCTCCACCTGCCAGTGTTATCTAGTTTTCAAAACTATGGTTTGATTAAACGAGTAAGGGCCTGTTTGGAAGCCACCTGAAATGTAATCAGTTCATTTCAACTTTTCAAGGCATTTGTAGCCATAAAGTGATCGGTCCAAAATGATCTCATTCAGATTTATACTGATTTGTGAACTAAAATTAGAAATGAAGTCATCTTAGGTTTTTTATAAATTGAAATGGTATATATTATCAAGTATAAATTTGAATGAGTTCATTATGAACCAACACCTTGTGACGACAAATGCGTTGGAAATTTGAAATGAAATGATTACATTGCAGGTGGCCGCCAAACACAGCCTAAAAGAATGATTTGTTTTCCCATGTATTCAACCAAAAGGATATATATTTTATATGTTTGTCAATTTGTTATTGCTCTCTAACCCTTAGCATTTATTATTAAAAACAGCTTGGAAATCTGGTACTACTCATTGTTGATTCTACTCACGGGAAATATGAAAGATGCTGAGATTGCAATTGATGCTCTATCAATTTGGTAAGTAACATAAGAAGTGGTAATTGGATGTCAACTTTCAAGATATGTTTCCAACACTGGCCAAAGAACATGATGGATTGTTTTTCTTCTTTCCTTTTGATTTCCTTTAGTTTATACTCATTAACTAGTTCACATTCACTTGATTTGCAGCCTTAGTATCAATGGTTGGGAATTGATGATATCTTTTGCTTTCCTAGCAGCTGCAAGGTATGGGTTTTTGCTGCTTTGCAAGTAGGTATGAAGTTGGCTTATAGCTCCAATTGATTTTCTGACATCCAACCCTTTTGACTAGATATTTGGAACCGAACAAGGAGGGGCAATGGGCTGTCCAAAGCCGGGGGCAAACCATAACATTAAAACAACCATATCAGCATGAGCCCAGCCGGCTTTCCTTACCGATTCAGCCCTGCCTGACCCACCCACCTGAAAATGCCAAAATCTTGAAATATTTTGTGGGTTTGTTGGACTCAGATATTCAAGCTTGTGGAGGTTGTAGTGTAGCAAGTCAACTGCGCTACAAGCTGGATAATGATAGTAATATAAAATTTCTTATAATATGGTTTTACCTGTAAGTAGTCTCCAATGGGCTGGATGATAAGCCAGGCCAAGCCCAGCTTGAATTTTGGGCAGGATCGCATTTCTCAGCCCAGCTCAGCATGTCGAGCCCTAGCTCTGGCCCATTTATGTCCCATCATTGGGCTGGCTCACCATGCCCAGCAAGCCAAACACCCTTGACACCTATAAACTAACATGAAATTCTGCAAGAAATGAGTTGTAGAAATTTATATTCTAAACCAGTGCCCCCTGCAGTTTTGGGGTCATATTGCACATTGCACAAATCAGAAGACATAAACAAACGTGAAATCCCTAACACATGGAACTGAGTAAATCCCAATTCCATGCCACTTAATTAGGCAATAACCAAGACAGGTTGCCTAAGGACCAGTTTGAATACACTACTAGACGTAATTGTCCATCCTCCAATCCCTAGAAAGCTACTTATTCTGTCTCCGCCATTGCTTAAAACTCATAAACTTCTTCACTCATAAGTTCATTGGGTCCACCATCCCTTGGTTGACTAGATTGACTTTTGGTGAGTTATTAGTTAGTCTGCCTCGTAACTCCACCCAAAATTCAATCAAATGGACTCATCAATGTTCTGATATATCTCGTCAAGCTTAAAATGGATATGGTCAGCATTTAAGCTAAGATCATAAACAGAATTACATAAAAATAATGCAACTTGGCACACTATTTTTCATTTTTTGCTTTTTTACTTTTGTTTTCTTTCACCCCCAACCGAGAGAGAGCTAACCTTTTCTTCATGAAAACAGTGTCAGGGTTGCCAACGAGCTTGGAAGGGGTAGTGCCAAGACAGCAAAGTTTGCAATCATCGTGGTGGTAGGAACTTCTGTAGCATTTGGGGTTTTGCTGTGGGCCTTAGTATTGTCCTTTCGACATAAAATTTCATACCTATTTTCAAATAGTGTGGAGGTAGAGAATGCAGTTTCAGACCTCTCCATCTTGTTGGCCTTTTCATTGTTATTGAGTAGCGTTCAACCTGTCCTCTCAGGTGAGTTGTTTAGAATTTTCCTTTTTAGCTTCTTTCATATCAAATAGAAGACATTGCATTGGAGAAATGATTTTGAAAAAACATCTAAGTATATATATTCCTCTAACCAATCCACCCATTTTAACATTGTATGATGGTTACAACCTTAAAATTTTGTTGTATGTAAGTAAGGATCTCAGAAATGATTGTTACTGATTCATTCGAGCCCTTTCTCTAAACTTACATTTCCAGTTGAATAGTATTCTAATAAAACTGTGTTAAAGAAAACCAGAAAAACTATTACAAATTTTTACCATGGATATTTATAAATGTAAGAGAAATAATGGAGATTTATAAATTATATTAAAAAAAAAATACTTGAGTTAGGATATGCTACCTAGGTATTGAATTTATGTGGCTATATTGCATTTTTAATTTACTCTTTTCTACAAATCCATCTAATATTCTGAATAATTGAAAAGTATGGCAAGATATGCTATCTTGTTAAATATATGTATGATATATAAAAATTACAGATTTTCAGCATATTTCTGGTATATTAATTTATATCTAGTTATAATTAAGTCTTAAATAAAGCAATTAACTGTCTCTCTCAAAACCCTAAGGTGATAGAAGAGGGATGAGTTCATATACTTAATATATTTCAACACTCCCCCTCAGGAGGGACACTCCTGGACAATTAATGTTGGGAATTAATGTGGGGGAAGCTAGGTGCGAGGCCTGGGAGAATATATGTGTTCACGGGGAGATTTGAACTCACAACCTAAAACTTGCTCTGATACCATATCAAATAAAGCAATTAACTGTCTCTCCTAAAACCCTAAGGGGATAGGAGAAGGATGAGTTAATATACTTATTATAGTTCAACAATAAGATATGATAAATTTGAATCCTTAATAGAATTCATTTTTTTTAATTATTCCTATTAGAGGAAATCTCAAGTAAATTTTCAAATTTTGAAATTGAAGTACCCCATATACTATAAGTTTGTAGTATGTCAAACTACTTACTATGGGATGTATCAAAATAGTTATCACGGGAAAATATATGATCATAAGTGCATATATAAGATCAGGTCTTCCAATTATTTCTATAAATTTAATATGTTTATTTTATTGATTGTGTGTTTCCAGAAGCAATTTTCCTTTTTCTTCAATTTTCATATTTTCTCTATATCTAAAACAGGTGTTGCTGTGGGTGCTGGATGGCAAAGCATTGTAGCTTACATCAACATCATTTGTTATTATTTCATTGGGCTTCCTCTTGGTGTCTTCCTTGGTTATGTTCTAAATCTTGGCGTGAAGGTAACCCAAAATCATCAATAATCATCCTAATCTTCTTACTTCTTGTTTTGTTCTTAAAATAAATGTAAGATCAACAAGGATTGTCGAAATCAGACTCTTTGACATATATAGAATTTGTATGTGTGTATATATGGAGCAACAAGAATCATAGTTTGCTAAAAAAAATATTTCATTTTGGCATTGAAAATATATAATCTATGCTACATATAAAGGGAAAGCATTGACTAGGAATCATCCTGATTATGTATGTTAACCTTAATTAAATTTAAAAACTAAGTTTGCATACATAAATAACTATATAGGGGAAAAATGTTAATTTCTAAAAACTAAAATGAACTACTCCAAGTTCAATGGAATCATGGGTGGAGAGGTAGGTTGCAAACCAAACTCTCATGTTTACCAACCACGTTCTTGGCACATCTCCCCTCAATATATTATGAGAGTAGTGAATGTGAAGATAGAAGAGTTCTTGGGAGAGGGAGGAAGTATTATAACTAGTCTATATATTGTTTTATAAGTTATTAGAGGAAAGCAATGATGCATGTGATATTTAAGTGTTAGGATTGCTTATGCATTCCAAATTATCATATTTTACAAATACAACAATTCATCATCATCCAATATATGAGCCATCTATTAGATGGTTATAGACATCAAAACAAACAATTTAAATAGTTAACACTATAATTTGTGAAACGAAATTTAGATATGATCATTTTCAGTGGACATCCAAGTATGACTTATGTATGCCTTGTTACTAAATATGAGGTTTAGTAATGATAATTCCATGGGAAATTAACTTGTTATAATATGTAGATACATTACAAATTTGTAATTGAAATATCTTTCCTAATTAAAATGCCATAATTGTTCATAACTCCTTGTTAACAACATAATAATCTCCACTACATTAACATATAGAGACTACTAATTCATGAATTGTGTATAAAACTAATAATGATGAGATGATTATCAACAAGATTTATCCAATAAACCTAATTGATTCAAATCAATTAAGGGTTTGAAGTTTTGGCTCTTGGAAATACTAAAATTTTATAAAAATTTCAACAACTTATACATAATTTAAAAACATAATCACATGGGTTAAATATTAGTCAAAATTGTTATAAGTGTAAATTAGTTTAAATTAAAGGTAATCTTTGTTTCTATAATGAAATTTTTAGGTGTTAGAGATTAATAGATTAAGATGTTTACCAGTTTCAAGAAGTAAAAAATTATCCTTTAATTATCTTTGGAGCATAAAATTATGTGATTATGCTAGAATCGAATACTCAATTATCAATAGTTAGGGCTGTTAATCAGGCCATGCTGAGCCGAGCCAAGGTTAACCCATATTCAGTTACTTGTCCAAAGCACCATTATATTCAAAACACCTTTAAATTAGCTTAAGCAGCCAAATCTTAGGGTTTTGATTGTTCAAAGGGCCAAATCCCTAAGATTTGATTGTTCAAAAAGCCGGATCATGGGCATGTTCGAGAACCAAGCATGGCCTCATTTGATTATCAAGAACCCTTTGATACTTTTATTCTAAACCTTTTAAACATGGGTTTGTATCTTGAATGCACCAAATTACATAGAACAAATGCAAATAATATCAACATGCTATAGATCCATCTAAAACAGTCCATGTGACAATAATGTTTATGCCTTAATATTAACAATCAAATTAAGTAATCTTTCACTCTATTTACCTCCAAGCATATAGAGATAAATAAGAAGAATCACAAATCTACATTAAGAAAGAAAATAAATCAAGTCTTAATCAAAATCTATCCAACTCTATGCATTAGGTACATAATACAACCAAAACCTTGGTAGAATCGAGGCTTTGGTTGAATCCATGGACAATATAGATATGTAGATACAAATAAAAAGTTGTAAATGGTATTTACAAACTCTAAACTTTCAAATTAATTAAATATATTAATGAAGGGGAGAGGTAATAGATACCCATAGACCTTAAATCTTCCTCTCCTTGCTCTTTTGATCTGTTGTTCCTTCCCATTTATTCTTCTCCCTTTCTTTCACTCCTCTCTTTTCTCAATTCTCTTTCTCATGCATAGGGAAACTTTGGTAGAGAGACTAAATTAGGGTGACTGAATCCCTATCTATAGACTGAAATCACCCTAGGACCTAGAAGTCAAAAGATGGATAGTTAGAAAAAGTTTGAGTTCAATTCAATAGGACTGAAATGGGATAATCCCATTCATTTAGGGTCTTTTAAAACACCATAAGATCTAAATATATGTGTCATGATATGGCATATCCCATACTGCAATACATATATGATCGTCTACTTGAAACAATGATATTTATCCTCTAATTTAGAATCCAACTGCAAGATAGAGGTTTTAGATCGCATTCATGGGCTCTATTCATAAACAAGAATGTAGCATCATGGTGATTTAGGTTTTTATTTTAAATCTAACACCTAAATTTAAATATAAGTGAAACCTTGTAGAGAGGATTAGGAAAGAAAACTTGGTTGTTTGGGGTTCCTCAAGTAGAGGAATATCCTATTGTCATCAGTTTGTAGATTAGGTGCTCAAATTTCTAGCAATTAGAAAATAAGCTTTATAAAAGGCCTTATTTTCTAAAAAATGAAGGAATTTTGGGCCCATTTGGTGGAGACCTTGTTCCTTATCTATGGAATTGTCTGGCATGCTCTTGATTGATTAGCTCTTGAGCATGTGTAGAATCAAGATTTACCAGGGACTACTTGAAGATCATATGAAAAACTATCAAACCAAATTATAATGCTAACAGTTAGTGAAAAAAAAAATTTGATTGGAGGTCCAGTATTAGTTCTTTAATTTAAGAAGACATTTGAAATTAATGATGAGGCATTGTACATATATATAAAGACAATTTTAAGCCAAGAAGGTAAACTAGTGACATTCCTTTGTGATAAGTGGATGACACAGTACTTGACCATGATATAATGCAACCATTCAAGTGTTGTAGATTTGGCAGCAACTTAATATATAGAGAGCTTATTCTTAACTTTTATCATGAAATCGTAAATTTAATTAATAGTAAAAAAAATTTAAAATTTGACATGAAAAATAGGTGGAATACTTATAGGAATTTAAATTCATTATTTAGCACAAAACATTGTAGTTAAAACAAAGAGGCTAATGATTTATGATAATGAGTAGTCCTATTAAACATTATGAAGGTAAAGTTCATTCGGTTGGACATCTGAATCTATTTGAGACTAACCTAATTTTGGTTGTATTTGGAGAAAATATGATTAAGGTTATTCATTTGATGACTTTCCTCTATAGGATGATTTTCTATGTTTGTTAAAGGGATGTGCATTATTTTCATAATACATGAAGCTATTGTGATTGAATGACTTGGTGGTGGTATGGGAGGGCACTCTAATTAGTGCAAAACTATAACTATGATTGAAAAAAAACGCTTTTGTTAGTCAAAATTATAAAGGGATGTTATTAAATGTGGACATGTGGGACATTTCATTGGTTAAAGGATCATCCTTGAAACATAAGTATTTACACACCTTTTCTTGTACATAAAGTACCTCAATTGGTTGTTTGTACAAACTTTATGTTGTGTCTTCAAAGAACACCATGAGGTATGGATTCATATCTGATATAATTGGCCACTTTTTAGAAATACTTCTTATAATACTTTGAATGAAAAATCATGTGGCCAGACTTTGTCTTAAAGAGATTATTAAGCCACATGGCATTCCTAGATAAAGTACTTCAAATTAAGACTATAAGTTCATTGGTAGACAAATAAATAGGGCAATGTCACAGTATAGTAGCTCTCATTATTTATGGATGGATTAAACAACAGTGGTTAATCCATTAATTAAGAATCTATTAAGAAGTTAGATGGAGGAAAACAAGAAGGATTTAGCATGACATTTTAACATAGGCTAAATTTATGCATAATTGATTGAAGAATATATCAATTAGAAAAAGTAAATTTGAATATTTTTATGATAAAAATTCTAAGGGTTCCCTTGATCATATTTCTCTACCAATTCATAGTCAATTCAATATAAATGCATATGGTATGACAAAATATCTCATTATATGCCCATGTAATATGAAAGTTGAAAAAAAGAAAAAAAGAAGTACAAAAAATGTGATATAAACATAGAAAGAATATAGAATTCAAGGATAGTGATTTTGTATGGATCAATCTATGTAGTAAGTTTTCATAGGGAAAGTAAAGGAAGTTCAAAGATTAAGTTAATGGTCTTGGTGCTAAAACAAAATCATTGATAATGCTTTCAAAATCGATCTAGTAGCTAAAATAGTGGTTACTAATAGGTGGATTTTCAGTTGTTATGATTATGTCTTTGTTCTTAATCATTGGATTAATGGAAAATCCAATGGTTGAGATTTAAAGACATAGGTTGTTTATCCTTTACATGAATGATAAGGAAAGTGACCAAAAGGGAAACTTCCATTTTAAATGGAAAAGAACTATATAAGAGCTTTCAATACTCAAACATGGGTTTTTGGTGAATAGAGAAGAGAGTTTTCTAAGAATGGCCGTAAGAAAATGACTTAAGTAATCCCTTGGATTTTGACTTCCAAGGTTTGGCAAGAATAGAGGTTTGATAAAGCCTTTGTAATTTTTATTTTCTCACTTAACTTTGATCTCTCTCATCTCATGGATGTAGAAAGTTTAACCAAAACATGTAAAAATCATTGTCTTGTGTGCATGGTTTTTCTTTTATTATTATTATTATTATTTCGTTGCTGGATTATTATTTATTGCATTGGTCATGAGTTGTTTGGGCCATATCCTATCATGTGATATATCAAGGTCATTTTCGCTGCACTAATGGTTGCTACTAGAGCTTCTAGGTCATATTTGAGAGGAAAAAGATGAAACTAGTGAGTAAAATAATTTATTTAGTAGATTTACTTTCAAGAATACATTGGTCAATTGAAGATGACAATAAAGGATTCCATCAATTAATTCTTAAAGGGGAAATTTGATATAAGTGTTAATTTCATTCTTTAGTAATGAATGATGGAGATATATTAGTGTAACAACGCTTATATAAAAAATTGCAATAAAAGATAAATTTATTTTTTGGAAAAGATACAATAATCTTTGAGAACATCATGAAATCAATCCTATTAAACAAGATTAGGAGTAAACCAAATTTTAAAGACAAGATTATCAATTGGTGGTTTAGGAGGAGAATCACAAGGGAAAGTCATTTTTAAAAGGATTTAGGTTTAGGAATAGCAAGTCTTAGTCCAAGTTTAGAGGGAAGGCAAAAGTTTATTGTTTCCACTGTGAGGTATATAACCACATGAAAATGGATTGTCCATAATATCTTGATCAGTGGAAGAAAGATTATGATAATCCTATTATAGAAATGATAAAAATAAAAAAAACATAAGAATATGTTAGATGTGTTCTCACAATCTTCTAAAGTATGTGCACTTCTTCTCAAAATGCATTTTAGATTTAGGATGCTCTGCATATTCTCCAAGAAAGAATATTTTGATGTGTTTCAAAAAATGAACATAGGTGATCTCTACGATAAAGACTCCACTTCCAATGCCATAGGTGTTGGGATGGAGATGATCAAGATGTTTGAAGGAGTGATTCACACTCCGAGTAATATGGAATATGTTCCAAAGATACAAATGATTCTAATATCACTTAGGTGGATCTCCATAGGACCCCATGGGTTACAATTATTCAACTACAAGTGTAATCATTAAAATCACATTTTGATGTTTGCTCTTGATAAAAGGAAAGAACTATACTGATTTATATCATTTAATGGTGAATATGATATAAAAAAATGATATTCCTTTGCCTTTAAATGGGGATCTAGAGACAAGTGCTTGTGTTAGGTCTCTCTTATAGGTGAGGAAGATATAATTGTTATAGGTATATAGGTGATAAATGATGGTGAGACAATTTTTATAGTTGAAGAGGACAAATTAAGGTCCATCTCTTGAATTGGCTAAACAAATTGACTTGTGGCAATTACACATGTGCATTAGCCATATAATAATCGAGTCACACAGAGTCTAGAAAAGATTGATTCAATGATGTTCGTAGATAATGTTTCTTAAGAACAAAAGGTTGTTTGCAAAGATAGAAACCAAGTTACTTAATTAGGGTTTAAGGTGGAGATACATTCCATGAATAAGTGCATAGAGATCATTAAAGAGGACAAGTGCAAGATTACCTTCAAGTTGGTTTGGATAATTTGGGCCAAGGTCGAGTGTTGTACATATATCACAAGTTCTATGTCTGATAGAGATATAGGTAAAGATGAAATATCTTCATGGTGACTACATAACTAGGCAAATAGAGATTGTCTTGTTTCTCAGTTAAGGTTTAATGGCATGGGTTATTTCTCCTTGTATGTTAAGAAGAACAAAATTAACTAAAAGGAAAAATTTTATTTTGAAATACAAGTTAAATTTCTTGTGAGAAGTCACAAGACATGTTTTTGGGAGGAAAACTATTCAAGATTTCTCAATATTCAAATGTTGGGTCTTGGTGAGTAAAAAAGTGTGTTTTGTGGTAAGCTTTTGTTGAAAAGGTTGTAAAAAGGTTTCAGGAAAAGGACCTAGATAAATCCTTTGGTTTACTTTCCAAGGTTTTGGGAGAATAAGGGGTAGATAAAACTTTTGTAATTATTATTTTCTCATTTAGTGGTTCTCATATATCTCTCATTTTACATATGTAGGAAGCTAGCTCAAACCATGTAAAAATCATCCTCTTGTGTCCGTGTTTATGCTTTTTTATTTCTTTATTGCTCAATTATTATTTATTGCATTGATCATGAGAGGTTTGGACCTATATCCTATCTTGTAGCATATCAATGTTGTTTTTTCTAAGACAACAATAGTTACATGGTGATTTCAATAATAAGAGTTTTGTACTACATGATGAGTCTTTTCCAACTCAGAGCCATACCAATAAAACATGGCAACATTACACCATATCAAAACCCAATTGGTGTTTACAATGGTCGTCTCATTACAAGTTTAATTTTGGGATTCTACTTTGTATTTATTATTATCTTTATTTTAGTTCTTTTATTTTTGTATTTCAGTTACCTTTTAAAATTTTAATGTTTTAATGGTTTAAATTTAAATAATTACATATTTAACTATTTAATAGAATTTATGTTTTTCTAGTGTCTTCTTTATCCAAGATATTGGCAACACCTATATTATTTTGATTGCTTTATTTGTTTTATGTTTCATAGAATTGACTTATGTTTCTCATTTATATATTTATTTAGATTGTTCTTTTGGTAAACAAAATTGGCATGCATCATAAGTGGTTTACAAACTCATCCTCTCATTACTCTAGAATGCAGTAAGCATTTCCAATGGTTATGATTTGTATAACCATTTAAAATTTTTTTTTACATAATTTAATGAACATGAAATTTATTTATCTATGTTTGTGTATTCTCTTCATTAACTTTAAGGGATCATTAACCTTCAATTTCTTCCTCAATCTTGTTGATGAGGAATACAACTTAAGAATATTGAAATAAGTGTTTGGAATAACTTAGAAATCTATCATGGGTGACACATAATAATCTATAACTAGTGTGCACCAAATCTAAAACACATTAGAGATCACCTAACTCTATCTAAAAAAATTTAATTGGTAAATAATGGTTACCTTAATTCAGTTTTAACCCTTAAAATTTGAAAAAAGAATAAGCAAAGAAGCCATTGCTAGAGCACTAAATTCTAACACTTCTATATTAGATCTACAAATTTTATCATGGGTGACACATGATTATCTATAACTAAGGTACACCAAATCTAAAACACATTAGATATCACCTAATTATATTTAAATATTTTGTAATTGCTAAATATGGTTACCTTAATTCAGTTTTAACCCTTAAAATTTGGAAAAAGAAGAAACAAAGAAGCCATTACTAGAACATTAAATTCTAACACTTCCAGATTAGATCTATAAAGAAAACCATTTTAAAGCTAAAGGTTCTTTCTAAAAAAACTATCTAGATTTAACATATAAATAAATAGTTACGTTTTAGAAAATAAATAAAACTTACCTAAGAAGAAAAATAAGTAACCATTCTTTAAAAAATACTAAACCAATTGATTTACTTGCGCAATCTCCCTTTCAAAATGTATCTCTTAATTCAATGACACCACTAATATTAAATTCTAAAAATCATTATAACATTTTCTAATAAAAAAATTCCCCAGCAATATTACCATCATCTTTTCAAGTTTTTCCAATTACTTAAATTTATATAATGTAAAGATAAGAATAAAACTTATGATAATCAATTATTATTGTTTACATTAATCATGTATTTTATTTTACATATATTTGATATGCTAAATGTTTTTTATTGTTCAATCATAGACACATTTTATTTCTTAAACTTATAATAAAATAGTAATTAATAGAGTTTACCTTTCATTTTCTCATTTTTATTTTCTATAAATGCATCACAAATTTATGAAACATTCATACAAAAAATTAATGGTAATAGAAAGCAACTCATGCTTATCAATTAACACAAGAACTATAAATATTTGTTAAAAAATATTGATATTAAAAAAATTAAACTTCTTTTGTCAAGCAATCCTTTTGATTTCAAAGAATAAATAATACACCAAAAGATCTTTAAGTTGAAATATAACTTGTGTGTTTAAAAAGTATATTCCTAATTGGTACTACCCACTCTACACAATTAAGATATTAAACTCTTATATCTAAATATTTCACTAAGCTTGAAAGCACTAGGAGATGAAAATTTGATAGTTAAATATTAAAGAGAATGAGGCCTAGATGAAGGTGATAAAGAAGGATTTGGTTTATGGAAAATAGAAAAATGTAATGTTGCTTTTTGAGTTTTCTTTTATTCTTTTAGTAAAAGAAAATTAAAATATTTGACAAGGGAATTTAAATAATAGAAAATTTATAAGATTACAATATTTTTGCCTATCATAAAATTTTAAGAGGCTTTAAACTTCGTTTTTCTTTTTTTACTATCATTTTTAAACAATGGTACATTGTCATTATTATGTATATGGATTTGTAATCTAGGTCTCTTTTTCTATTGAAGATATAAGTTCTGAACCTCTAGATTTTTTTATTATTTTCATCATTATAAAGCACTTTAAAAATTAAGAACCTCATGCCAATACATGTAGAAACCTCTCAGTATAGATTTGTAATCTAGATTTTTTTTTTTTAACTCTTAAACTTTATTATTTTCATGAGTAATGTGCTAACTATTATGGATGAACCCGTATATATCCTCATGTAAAGACACTAATTGTAGTAATGTTCTATAGTTAAAAGATGGCTTCATACTTATTTATTTTTTTGTTATATGTTTCTTTGGTATCATTCATGAATTAATTGAAATACTAAAATTCTATTGTTTAAATTTAAAATTGATATATCATGAAATGAATATTTTATTTATAATCGAATATCTTTACAGGGAATATGGATGAGAATGATAATTAGAACTTTTGTTCAAACTTTGGTACTTCTTTACTTCACTTGTAAGACTGATTGGGATAAGCAGGTACAATTATTTGTGATTAGTGGAAAAAAATATTATTATTTTTCTTCATAATTATATACTAGTTAAATTTCATGTATAGTAAAATTTATTTTAAAAAGGATCTTCAATACTTATTCAAGTCATGCTGCAATAATTAATTACACAATGACATTTAATAATGACTTGTTTTGGAGATTACATATAATGTAAGATCATATATTCATCCTTTTAAAGAAGACTAACTAAATCAAAGGATTAACTAAGGAAATTTCCTAGACTAATTGTGTAAGAACTAGCAACTCCTGGGAAATTAGCTCTCAATGATGGTTAGATTGAATTTTCGGGGCTTGACAACCAAAGGGCTTTCAAGTCAAGCCTTAAGAGTGGTTCTAGAAAAGCCCACATTGTGACTCGTTCTTCATTTTTATTTTTTTAATCCTTTCCATAGTCAAGTCTTGTAAGGTGTGACCCAAAAAAAGTCTCGGTTATCGTGTTAACAACCCACTCCAACTTACATCTCCTCTTTTTCGGACTGAAAGTCGGTGACATGGAAAGAATCACACACCAAAAGCAGATATGGGTATTTCTCTTTCCATCCAAAAAGGATTGTGGGCTACTTGTTGTGGATGGGGTTGACGACGACGACTCATCTTTATCTTTCTTTTCACCCCCACAATAGCTCCTTAATACCCCACATCAAACTTAAAAATTATTACATGCTAGGATTTGAGTAAGATTTGAATCTTCATTTCTCAGAATAGAAGATTGGCGGCGGCCACTATTTGATGGAAACAACTTAAATTCAGGCATTATAACAGTCCACGATGCCAAGTGATGTGGGACCAAAGCAATGATATCAACTGACGTAATAATCATAATATATGGAGAATGATTGTCTATTTTGAGACAGACCTCTATTATCGTGCATTGATTGACACATGATGTGTTTTTGAA
>JAOXJP010279000.1:0-19640 GCA_025762735.1 Platanus orientalis | reverse complement strand
ACACTTGTATACTTGCAAGTAAAGCTACCCTGGATTTTTGGTTCATTAAGTTGAATCATTAGTCTAGGTGTAACAATAGATCATACAAGTGAATTCATGTCTAACTACTGAATCACAATCTTGAGAAAAAACAAAAATTATTTTATTATATATACATGGGAAAAAAATTACAAGCATAGGTATGTCGACGTTTTAAGAAAGTAAAAAATAATACATAAAGCTTAAGAGTCCTAGGTCTCTGGGAGGTGGTGGTGGAGCTCCCACTAGTTTGTAGCCTAGAGAAAAGACTTGATCACACAGGTCTTAGACCCACTTTAGCCTCCAATGAGTTTGTTAAAAAGTTCATGGTGTTGCTACGCTAGAGTTCGGTGTCAAGATTAATGTGTGAAGCCCTGATGTCATTGAGTTTACCCCTCATTGTGTTGACAAGCTTAGCCAAAGTGTTGTTCGCATCATGATAATTATCCCTTAAGATCTCGGCCTTAGAACAAATGGTAGATTTGATCTTAAGGGATGCATGAGTGGTCTCAAGGGATGCCCGAGTCTGAAGATGTTGAGCTCGCTCATTTGCGAAGTCACGAAGAGCTTGTTCTAATCTCAACTCAGTTTGAGATGGCTCACTTTGTGAAGTAGAGGTGACTCCAATCGGATTTTCTTGCTTGAATAGTTCACAGGACGTGTTGCCAATGGTGTTGGTATGGTGTTGTGAATCCATAACTCATAGGAAAGTGATATCTTCGGTGTCTTAGTAGACACTAAAGGAAGGTGTCAAGTAGCATGAGTATGCGAACTATCCCAAAGTGCAGCTAGTTGAGACCAGGTCTGTAGAGATGTCTTATAATCAAGCTTGTGAACATCTCCATAGGCTATAGCAAAGTTGAATAAATCTTGATAAAGAGTGAATTGACGGAGCACTCGAGTTGGTACATAGGGTGTACTTTGATACAACCATGTGAGAATCATATATGTGCGGTCTCCTGAAAATAAATGCTGATAATGAGCTTTATACCACTTGGCTCGCCAAATGATATGTTAAGAAAGTAGACTGGCAAAAAGTCCCAGGTAGTCTGCTAGTGTCATTTCCCCGAAGGGGCCCAAATTGGAGTAACTCAGCGAGAAACAAATGAAGGAAAAGTAAAGATGTGTCCACGAAGCCAAACTTATAGAAAAGCTAGACAATCGTATAATCGGCCCTTGCGTTGTCGGGCATAATGAGATAAGCTAGATATGGTTTTTGCAATGATCATAGAGGCCAAAATTTTCCCCTCAGAGAGTTGACTCAAAATACTGAAGATCCTGCTAACATGATGTCAATTGGAGGATAGAACAAGCTGCCCTAGGACTGTCAAAGTGAAGGCCTTGAACTTGGTTGGGTCTGAAAAGTCTCAAACCTTCTTTCAACCTTGGTCCAGTAAGAGATCAAAAGGATAATACAGAAAATTTCCACAAGTTTCTTTAGGTAGGAAAGCCCTTGAGACATTGAGGGCGGACTAGAAATCTTTGAAACAACTACTCTTATGAGCGGGGAAGATTGCCTCTATATGATGATAGTGTTTCAGGC
This sequence comes from Platanus orientalis, assembly GCA_025762735.1. NCBI lineage: Eukaryota > Viridiplantae > Streptophyta > Magnoliopsida > Proteales > Platanaceae > Platanus > Platanus orientalis. The sequence goes on along the minus strand of JAOXJP010279000.1, from coordinate 18,079 downwards.
CTAAGAATGACTCCAATTCTTCAATCGTTGAGGACAGTTCATGTCTCCCAAAGAGAAAAACCATAGCCGAAGGATCCTAGAAAGAAACAACTACTTTTAAAAGACGTCAATCGAGATGGATGCGGGCTAATGACAAAGTGGCCCTGAGCCAACTTTGGTCTATCTAGACTGCATGTTCCTCAGGCAAGAGGGTAACAAGGAGATACATGAACTTGGTAGAAGTAGTGGTGAATGGTTCTAAGCAAATGGGTTTAGAGCCCATTCCGGTCAAATAATCTAAGAAGAGTGTCAATCAAGAAAAATTAATTTTTGGGCAAAAATAGGTTTGTACACCTGAACTTTACCTCAGGCGTACTAAACAGTTATAGTCTTTAAAAACCCCCATGAGCCCCATTTTATCTTTTTTTAGATTTTTGAATGTTAAAACAGTACCATTGTGAAGGAAATCTCTTGTAGAACCATCCCAACCATACTTTGATCTTTTTTAAGCCTCCTAGACGAGATGAGCGTGAGCGGATTATCCTGAAATTATCTGCTCCTTGCCTCCCACGATCAAGCTTTAGAGAAGAACTTGGTGGTAGACAAGGTAAAACTTAAAACCATTTGATCTTTTTTTTTTTTTTTTTTAGTTCCTTCACCAACCTTATTTTCATTGGATTTGGATTCGAGTTTTGTATCTAAACTTGGTTGTTAAAGATTTGAAAATGCTTATTTTCTATTTTTTTGTTTAAGAAGGGAATTGAGAAAAATTTTTATTCTTGAAAAAGGATAATTATATTTTGGTTGGGATCACAATTTTTTTTGTTTTTCTTTAACCAATCCATGAAGTCATTTCTTGAAGTTCTTTTCTGATAAAATAGGGCCTACGCCTGAAAATTCTTTCCTACCCTAGGATTTACCCGATACGCCTGAATTTCCAATTTAATGAATTCAGGCACATGAGGTAAATTTCAAGCATACATCCTAAAATTCAAGCGTACTGCCAGAAACTTAAAAGTTTTCTCTTCTTTTTTTGTGTTTTTTTATGCTTTTGATCTTCTCATTTGTGTTTGTTATTTCTCTAGGTGAGGGAGGATGTGGAAACCCATGGGTTGTGGTCCGGTGTTCTCAAGATGTGGGTGTGCCTTTGTGAGAAGGCAAAAAACAAAGTGAGGGACATGGTGTTCAGGCCTTTCCTTAGTATTCCACTACTGCAGGCGGACAAAGGCTTACTTATGGCATTAGCAGAGAGGTGGTCCCCCATCACTCGTACCTTCCACCTTCCAATGGGGAAGATTGGGCTACCCCTAGCAGACTTTTATATCATGACTTGGTTGCCTATGGGGGCAATCCTCCCCCCTATGAGATGGTCCCCTCTCTTGAGTTGATCCAGAAGTGCCTAGGGCCATAGCCATTGAGTATGACAGAGGGTTCAGGCTAGTTTTGCCTTATTGGTTTGAAGAGAAGTATGTGTGGGCTATGGATGGGTGTTATGATGCGGAGATAGACTATTTGGTTCGGGCCTTCCTCCTCTACATGTTCACCTGGTCTGTCTTTAATGCCAAGAGTGACCGGATATTCTTCCACTTCCTCCCCGCCCTTGAGAACCTAATAGAGGTCGGGTATTGTTGGGATAGATCCACCCTCGGGTGGATGTATGCCAACATGAGCGAAGTGGAAAATGGTGGGAAGCACATATTTCTCTGCTTGCATTTCTTGTGGGCGATTAATTATGATTTTTAGTTTATTTATTTTAAATTTTAATTATTACATTTTTGTTGACTTATCTTTCTTTGTTTGTTTTATAGGTGTATGTGGTGTTATAAGAGATTGACCTCCCTAGCCCCATGAAGGAAAGGGAACAACTTATTCCCTGTTCCCTGTTTCGAGAGGTGGAAGACCTCCCAAACCAGACCCAATAAGAGAAAGTCCATTTCTGTCTTTAGGACGGACTTGGAACGGATTACCCCTTCCCAGGTAGATGTCATTTGTTTTTATTTTATTTAACTTTTTATTGATTTGTTATTAATCTTTTTTTTATATTATTTGGAGGTCAACTGGGCTCCTTGGGCTATCTAGGGTCTGAGAGGGGAGTTGACTTAGGAGTTTAACACTATACTTGATTGGTCTAAGATCATAATGATCTTAGTAGCCCTAGGGGAGGTTGAGTGGTGCTTGGGGGAGCAATGTTTTAGGTAGATAGGACATCCCAAGGGGTTTATAGTTCTTAATTCCCCACCACGGGTGATAGATACAGAGGGTGCCATGGGGAAGGGGGAGATTGGTGAGCATGTTGAGGTTTACCTAATCCCTGATATGGATTACGCTAAGTGGTGGGCCACTCAAACTTGTGGGCCTTTAGCAGGGCCCATTGAGGCTGGGGTATGTTATATTTTTTATTTATTTTGTTAACTTGATTTAACTATTTTTATTTTATTTGCTTATGCTATAAGGGTGCTGGTGTGGTTGGTCAGCTTGAGGTTGAACCCCAAGATGTTGAGGCTCCCGCTCCCAAGAGGAGGGAAAGGAAGAGGAAAGCCCCGAGTAAAGGGGCTTCATTGGAGGCTTTACTAGGGATGCTTCTTGAGGTGGTCATTGTGACAGATGCTCGAGGGGGACATTGGAGTTACCCCTTCCTGATAACAACATGCCCGAGGCTTGGATTCCTCCACCCTCAATGACGGAGGTAAATTAATTAATGGTTTTTATTGATTTTTTATCTTATTTTTTTCCCTTTTTTTGTTTTGTTTTGTTTAACACTTTTGTTATTTTGCAGGTTCCCTGAGATTTTTAAGTGGGTGCCCTCCAAATGCTCATTCGGTCAAATGCCTTGGTGAGGCAGGTTTACAATGACAGGGCGGAGGACATCGCCTTTTAGAGAAGGAAATACAAGATTCGCATTGCTAAGGTAAAGTGGTTTAAATTATTCGTTTCTTTCTTTTTTAAAAAATTTTTCATGGTTCCTAATTTGTTTGTCTAGATTGATTTTAGTTAGAGAAACATTCCTGGGGTAAGAAGAAGAGGACTAGCCAAGATGGGGTCAACACTAACGCAGTTGTGGATACAGATTTGGAGATTACAGAGGATGCACCCACAGTTATAGGGGTGGGGGTAGATGTGAGTTTAGAGATCACTGAGGATGTACCCGCTGCCATAGAGACAAAGGTAGCACCTATTCAAGATAAAGGGGAGGGGTAGCTACATCTGCTAGCACCCGAAGGCAAGGAGTGAAATCGACCTATGAGAAGAAACATGCAAGTCACAAGCCTTTGAAAGGGAGGTTGTCTCAGTTGATTGGAGAGGAAGAAGTGGAGAATCTTGAAAAGGATTAGAGACCCCCCTTTTTTATGTTGTCTTTCTTCTTTTGGACATGTATGAACCTTCTTTTTGTTAAGATGGGAATGGAATACAAATTTCTCTCTTTTCTTTTGCAAATTTGACGTGACGAATGGTTAGGAATGTTTAAATGATTTATGCAATGAAATGGGCATGATAGGAACTTAAATATATATATACAAAACGGAAAATTTTCCTAAGTATCTATAAAAGTAAAATTTATTTTAAAAAAATAGCAAGTTGGACATGTATTATTGGTTTTAGTGTTGATACATGCAAGAAAATAGGTGAAAGCACAACAACAAACAAATTCCTACTTCTAGCCCTCTAAACTATTTAAGTGTATCCTAAATAAACTCTAACTTAAAATGAATATATATGCATAGAAATTTTTATTAGAAAGATTCTATAAGGTCTCCCAGTCTAAACAATTCCCAGAATAATCGGATCTTGAGAAAAGTGATTAGGTTGGATTACTTAGCCTGACCGTACTGACGTAACAACGACGATTCAAGCGTCGTCCACCATCCTAACTATTTTCCAATGTCTGTCCATAGGTGGGTAGTGACAAAATGAAAATAAGGGGGCTTATGATTGTGCACAGTGCAGTGTCATATCTTATGGACTTATTATAAAAGAATATGAAAAATTAATCATGTTTTACAAACTATTTGTTCATTTTGAATTTTGGTCCTACTAACTAGTCCAATCTTTCCTAAATCTAATGTGAGTATGTTTTCTATCCTAAGATGCAAGTTTAATATGATTCAGATGCAAATATATCTTACTAACTAGTGACATGCCCTAAAAACTATGTGAGCACATGCTTTATATAGAATGAAATTAATGACAAACAATACATGAAAATAATCAAGAATAATAACATTTAAACATTACATATTCAAAGGTTAAAGATTAAGTCCCTAGTGGAGTCACCATTTTTTTGGGCATTGTAAAAAACCTAATCCACCCATTTTGCAAGATACGATGTCTGGCCAATCGTGTGTCAGAGCTTTGGGTTTGGAGTCGCCACCAACTCTGATATTTATAGATGGAGTTGAACATTTGCTTCTTTTCATAGGGAAAAGAAAGAATGCAGGTCTTGGGGCCTAGGTTAGACCAGTAGACCTAGGATGACTCTTAGATTGGCCTGGGTATTCTCAAAGATTAGGGTAAGTTGTCTGGTTATAATTAGGGAAGGTGTTAGGCACCTTAATTTTCCACCTTTTTAGGGTAGCTCCTTTGACCTAGCAATGTTTGAATATTATTAAATGGGACCATACATTTGTGATTTTATCCTTTTTTTTTTTCAATACGCTTAAACTTGCATTCAGTACGCCTGAACTTGTGTCATTCAGGCGTATGACCTAAAAATATCCCACAATAGGCTCTTTTGTGAACAGGGCTCAATCTGATATTTCAAAGGTTGGAACAGAGACTTACAATTGTTATGGAAATGCGGGGGTTCATTCTCACCTTCTGATTATCAAAAAGAGTAAATTTGAAATTTCTCCAAACTATGCGTCTGATTTTTAGCAGTATGCTTGATTTTTTAAGTGTACACCTGAAGTTTCACATAAATGAAAATTCAAGCATATAAGCCCTAATGGACCCCATTGGGGATCCCCAAAGGTTGGGCTACTTATTAGGTGGGTTAACAAGCCTCAGGACATCATATGGGCCCACTGTGGCAGAAAATAAAGAGAAAAAAGGTTCAGAGGCAGTATGTTTGAAATTAGACTGTAAGCTTAAATTTCAGGGGTATGCCTGAATTTTCATAGAATGGGCCCCATTTGGGGTTCCAAAAAGAATCAAAGTCTATACACTTGGTCAGAGGAGTTTAAAGGCCTGAGGACCCTTATGGATCCACAGGATACATAGGGACAAAGGGTAGAAGTACTCAAGCCAGTACGCCTGATTTCCACAGAAGTGAAAATTCAAGCGTATTGGTTCTAGGTAGAATACCAGTAGCTTGTTTTATGTGCTTTTGAGCTATCAAAAAGGGTTAAATGACCTTGGAATTTTTAAGGAGCTAGGTTAAGATCCTAAACACACCTCTGAGAAATCCTAACTCCACTTAAAAGAGTAAATCCTCTTTGAAAATTTTAAAGTAGGCAAGTCCTTAGGGAAAACTGCATAGACCCAGTGAGATCTATGAGTTGTGGGACCCATTCCAAGAGTTATACCCATTAGGTTAAGCTCAAATTCGACATGGAGGCCCCCAACAACCTCATAAATCCATAATGCAAAGCATGAGACAAGATAGTATGTAAGAAGATGAAATTTACAACCTACAAGTCAAAAGATAAAACTTGTTATAGAAATGAATCAACATCAAATAAATTCAGGAATAAATTTAATAAATCTTAAATAATAAGCAAAATGAAGTGCAAAAATTAATTAAAGTACCTAAATTTACTAGCTAAAAAATGATAGAATAATCTAACAAAAAGCAGTATATATAGTTTGAATTAAAATTCAGATACCCCACTTGGTTCAAACTATAAAATGTAAAAACACTCCAAGACAGTGAGTAAGTGGGGTCTACTCTGGGGGTCAAATGAAATTCAATGCTATGAAAATTAGTGGACATGTAAGTCACTAAGATGGTGACTTTTTGTCAAAATCTGAAGTCTTAACTCCTTCAACTGGAGGAGTTATGACTCTCACACCACTACCTACTTAGGAAAAGGCATTAAAGAGGGAGACAAGTTTATCTCCCTTATGTCCCACCATTAAGGCTTCTTAATGGTCAAGAAGTGGGTTCAACTACAACAATATGAGGGTTTTTTATTTACATGGAGAAGGGTAGGGTACTAACCTTTAAAGTTTTTCTTCCTCTCTTCTTCAATTTCTCTTTCTCTTCCTCTTTTCTCTCTTTCTCTCTTTCTTTTCTTTCTTTTCTTTCCCTTTCCCTTGGAATATATATATTTTTTCTATTTTTCTCCCTCCCTTCATTGTGGCCAAATGGGGGTATTTATAAGTGGGACCAAGGATGGGGGGTATGGCCATAGATTATCATGGATGGGCATGTTTTGGTAGGGTCCACCAAAACAAGTGGTGGAGAAGGGAATTCGAATGGGCAAGGTGGAGGCTTCCTAGCCACATGTGGGGGAGCCTTGATGTGCTTCTCTCATTGGTCTAGAGGTGAGGGTAGCTTAAACGAGGGACATGTGGTAAAGGGGGAGAGATGGAGAGTTGTAGTAAGGAGGTGGAAAATAAAGGGTTAGATATGGCTTTAGAAATGGGTGGTGGATGATGGGATAGGAGTTTAAATAATTAAATTACTTGCTGAGGATGATAGAACTTAATATGGAGATATTAGAGAATTTGATGAGAAATGTGTTTAAGAATACCTGAGTTTGAGAGCTGGTTTTGGAGCTTTGGTAAAAACTGAGATTTAGCCACTAACTGTTCTAAATTTGGCTGTCTGGAGAACTTTCAGGAGCTTACCCTAAGCCAAATATAGACCAGATTGTCTCTTGGGGGTTCAGGGAAGTATTGAGATTTTGAAGGTTGCTCAAGTCTCCGGAAATTTCAATTCCTTAGACAGCTTTTTGAAGATAGTCATGAGTAGAGGGCACAAGTCTTGATTTGGGGTCATTTGAATGTCAGGGGAAATTTTTAGGATTTATTGAGGGTTCAATGTTAAGGAAAAATGAGGAGTTTTGAGACTGAGGGTAAAATGGTAATTTTTCCAACCTTTAATGCTTCAATGTCGAAAGGCTTATGAAGGTGGGAGAATTTTAGAGAAAATGAGTTGTCTTAGGTATTTTATGGAGAAATTAGGGTTTATCCTGGCTAATCTTTGAATAAGGTTTTGATATTGACATTGCATTTTATGACTAGAGTATTCTTCGTCAATGCCTAATTATCTGAAGTCCAGGGCTGTCTAGAATCTTACTCTTTCCCTTGTTGCAATGAACCTATCTGATTTCATCAATTAACCCAAGTCAAAATTTAGGTGCGGATAGGTATAAGTATTGTTCTCATTAGTGGTCCATTCTTTTTCATTCATTTCAAGAGTTAACCAACCAATCTTGATGGATTTCCACACAAAGTAGTCAAAGGATTTTAATTAAATCCCTATCATTTCCTTCCAGTAGGCATAGTTTGTTTTATCAAAGAACTGAGGCCTAGACGTAGATTATTGTCCTGTGTCTTTCATGGCCATAGAGTTTTACACTAGGATGTCCTAACACATTTTCTAGGATCTTTGACTCAGGTTGTTAAGCCATTATGAGAAACTTACTCTGATACCAATACTTCTTATCAAGGTCGAGGTTTTCCATCTTAGCTAAAAAAAAAATTGTTGTCCATAAAGGGAACCCTTTTAAGGTTTTGGGTTCATGGAAGTCATTCCATTATTGGCACTAGGGCCCACAATCCCCCTATATGTGTGGGACCTCGATTTACACCGCAGATCTTACTAGGGTAACACTCATAGGGTCCCCCCTACATGTGTTGGATTGCAAGTCCCATACCCCAAAAATTGCCCCCCCCCCCCACAACCATGCGGTGTGGCTCAAACCCTCAACCTTGGCTCTGATACTACTTATCAAGATCGAGGTTTTCCATCATAGTTGAAAAACAATTGTTGTCCATAAAGGAAAGAAAAACCCATTTAATGTTTTTGGGTTCGTGGTAGTCACTCCACTATCAACACTAGGGCCCATGGGTCCCTCCATATGTGAGACCCCGACTTATGACGTAGATATTACTAGGGAAACACAATTGGGGTCCCCCTCCACACACATTGGATTACGGGTCCCATACCCCAACATTTCTAAGATCCTAACAATAAAAAATATGTATACATTTTATAACATCTTACTTGTTCATAAATCCATAGGGTTTAGATCATAAAACATTCAAATCAAACTTATAAGCTATTATATCTAAGATCCTAGTAGAGAAAAACATGTCTACAATTTGTATAATCACTTACAATCACTCTTTTCTTCTTGAACCGTCATGAATCCCCAAATACTCTTTTCAAATCTCCAAGAAGTTCTCCAAAACTCCTTGCTCTACAATTTTAATAGTGGAAAACATCATAGATGAGGATATTTACACAAGTTTAAGAAAATCATTCAAACTAAGATGAATCCTCTAAGTTTTTAAGAAGAAATCCCAAGTTTCATGGCTTACTTTGCCAAATTATGGGAGTTTTCTCTCCTTTCTTTCAAACCTCCTTTCTTCCTTTTATTTTATTTTATTTTTTGCTCTTTCATATGTTGTCTTTGGATCTAAATAGGGAAAACCTACGGTTTTTGGTCATCCTTAGTGGGTCCCACACACACTAGAGTTGAAAAAATTGCATAAAATCACATTTCCATTCTACCTAATTAGATCGGTCCAACTTTCTGGTGGACCGATCCACCATCACTCTGGATTAGTCCAAGGTCTACTTCTATGAGGAATTTCTGGTTTACTAGAATGCCTCTAGATCGATTAAGACTAACCATGGAGTGGTCCAATTTTTTTTTTTTGACTAGTGGGTACATGGATGGGTTCAACTGGGTCTGAATCGGTCCAGATTCCCCTATTTTGCTCTTTTCTCTCTTTTGCTCCATTTTGACCACTCAGATACATATTATTGTGTATTTACATTTTCCACTGCATGCGGGGTGTTACAATTACTATTCACATGAAAGTATTTTTCACATGGTTAATTAATATTAAATGTAGATCAACATGTTATGTTATAATAAAGAGGATTCTTTATTGTGAAAAAGCATGCCGTGGCCTATTTTGCATAAGGTTCTAAGTGACATGTGGCAGAAAAAAGTGAGCCACCACATCTTGCACCGAGTGTTGGGTGTTTTTTCACTTTTTTCTACCACATGTCATCCAACACCTAGTGCAAGAGGGTTGTTACATGCTTTTTTGCAATAGAAAATCTGCTTTGTATCAGATCATATACTCATGATATAATAATCAACAATTATGAAAAATCTTCTAGAATAGAAAGATATAACGCTAGCACCATCTTGACATCAAAGTGGATTTCCTGTAGTGAAAAAGCATGTAGCACTAAACACTAGGTGACACATGGAAGAAAAAAGAAAAGCAACACATCTTATACTTAGAAAAAAGTGTTTTTTCCCTTTTTCCACCATGTGTCATCCAACATTTGGCTGTATACCTTTTTGCTATAGGAAATCCACTTTTTCCTGACATGCAGCAGGATGGTTAAGAAAATTGAATTTGGTAAATAAATAGGATACTTATTTATCATTTATTTATTAATTCATTTCTTTAACTTGCAAATTCTTTTTTACCAAGAGTGAGTCTTGACTGGATATGAATCAAACTTGAGCAACATAAGCAGGTTTTCACATTTTAAAACTATAAATTGTGAGTGCATTAGGTCCTCATCAAGGACTTCGTACAATTTGGTTGATGTTAAGTTATACCTTTGCCATGTCAAGTTGGTAAGTACTCCATATTTTGTTGGGTGTCTTTATTTCGGCACTTATTGGACTTAGGAAGACTCCTTGTAAGTGTGGAGACATGAATGACGATTCCAATAGGAAATGAAACCTAATAAAATTAGGGATAAAGTGGAAACTTGGTGGATATGTCCAATGTAGAAAGCAACCCCACTTTGACGAACAAAGCAATATCCCTTCAATTCACCCTTCTAAAACACCAAGACCCTACAAGTAACCCTAAAAGTATGTCCTTAAAAAAAAATGTGTGTTCACATAAACAGTAGATTAGGTTGCAGAATAAGACATCCCAATGAAAGAATCTAAACCCTAATAAGTGGAAATTTAAAGTGGTTGGGACTTGTGTGTGTGTTTGTGTGTGTGTGCGTGTGAGAGAGAGAGAGAGAGAGAGAGAGAGAGGAGTTGAAATTGGGAAGGATGACTATTAGACAGTTGAAATTGGGAAGGATAATTGTTAGATAAGGGACATGATGGGTGGAGATGGGAGCAAAATCATGAGGCATGAGCATGAGAGGCAATAATGCCTCATGAGAGTGTGTGTAGAAGTGTTATTTAAGTATGTTACCCCATGTGTTTAAGAAATAATAGACAGTTATAAATGATTAAAGTAAATGTCGACCCCTCGCCCCCTTTCCTTTCATGCTGTTTGATGATGAAAACCAAGCACTCCAAACGCGGTCCCCCGCATTGTACTCAACCTTCATTTTCTCTTTCTCATGAGAAGATGAAGAGTATATCCCCTCCCCTCCCCTCCCCCCTAAGATCCCATCAACTTAACCAAATCTCAACTCCCCACCAACCCCATATTCAACGGGGAATCCTAAGTTCCTAATCCCCAAATGGTGCGTTTTATCCACTCTAACAGTGTAGTTTTGAAGGGGACCCATGTCAATGCCAGCCTAATGTTATTTTTCTTAATTTCTTGATTGTGAAGCATATAGGGTGTGACAACCCTCATCATGTACAATAATGCAGCCTCCAATTATGAGATCAGGATCTTCTCCAGCTCGCAAGATGTCTTGTGATGTCCTGCAGCACACACGTACCCCCCAAATAGTTTTTTGAGTGGATTTTTTTTTTTAATTTATGGGGGTACGTGTGTATTGCAAGACGTCTTACGAGCTGGAGAGGATCCTGCGGGCCGCCAACTGTATATTTATACTCCACCATCTGATCAATAAACCTTTTTTATTTAATATGCCATTTTTTGTTTGAGATGTTTGGCCTATTCTTTCTTTGACAAAGGTATATTGTCAGTTCATAGAGAGAAGATGATAGATCCTTTTTGTTGGGTATATTGGTTTGACACTATTTCACATCCAAAAAGAAGCGTACTAGCTAGTCTTAAGTTGTAGGGAGCTGGTGGGGGCAGCATAAAATCACATAGGTCGTGCTCCCGTTCTTCTTGCATCTTTTTTAGTTCTATAGAATGCATCCCACTGATGTCAAGTCATGGACCGGTTCCTTTGCCCTTGGCTTTGCATACGGCTAAACTATTGACCTAGACATTACCCATTTTCTCTCAACAAACTTATAATTTGTCACAGCCAAGAAACAATAGTTTTAATGGCAGACCACTATACCACTGAGCTAATGAGGTTCTTCTTTGAACCAATCTATGATACCGGATAAAAATGTTCATGTACAAGTTTTAGATGATCTTTATTTCACACGAACATTAGGTGGGACATCGAAGGTATAGCTACAATAAATGAGATCCATGTTCAGTTTGCAATCTGCTGTAAACTAAACTATATTAACTTGTAACAAGTGTCTGCAGTGTGATACATATACAAAAGTTTATAACTCTCTAACACAAATTTTGCTGGAGTTTCAATCTTTTGTGTTTGTGTTCTGTTTTGACAACAGTTGCATGTTAATGTATTTTAATTTACAGCAGAGAACCCGATTCGATTTCTCTTTACCAACCAAGTTTTTGGAGGGGAGCTAAGTGGTTGGTGGTGTAGGACACCATAGAGCATATCCATTACCTAAATATTCTTCAATCTCAAACCGGGCTAATATCCTCTACGCCACCCCCCTTGTGAGCTACTCAATGGCCACACAAGGGGAGAATCAATTCACTTTTTGGAGGTGATGTGACATCTCAAAAAATGAGTTGATCCCCCCCCCTTGTGTGGCCATTCACACTCAATGGTCACACAAGGGGGGAATCAATTCACTTTTTGGAGGTGATGTGACATCTCAAAAAATGAGTTGATCCCCCCCTTGTGTAGTCATTGAATGGCTCACAAGGGGGGTGGCGTTAAGGATTTCAGGCCAAACACGTTTTTACGTTAACAGTCTATTTGTGTTGAAGAGAAATTGCACAAAAGAAATGAAAACACGTTATTATTTAACCAAATTGTGCATGGTCATCCAAGTCATAAGAGCAATGGATCCCTACTTTTCCAATCAGATGATGTAAAAAAATCACAAGGGCATTTTTAGATACATATAATTTTTAAAACATCATCTATTATCCAATATATTTGTAAAAAATCGATAAGGGGTATGTATCATGTATACCACCAGGACCTATCCAGCATGTGACACAATGCTTGAAAAAGGATATTTTGATAAATACACATGTACTTATCGATAATGTACTACCATAACACTTTCCTTTGACTTGTGTATATTTACCATACTTTTTTCTCAGGGATCATGTCAACCATCGATTGGAATTAGAGTGATATCTCTCCATTCAGCCAGAGATGACTTAAACCATCTTATGAAGTAAATAGTAAGAATTGTTGAAATATATTAATAGTCTGTTTGGCAGTTACCTGTAATGAAATAATTTCATTTGAGTTTCTCAAGGCATTTGTAGCCATGAGATGATGGTTTCCTAATGAACTCATTCAAATTTACACAAATTTGTTAACTACAATTAGAAATGAAGTCATCTTAGATTTTTCTATAAAATGAAATGATTTATGTTATCAAGCACAAATGACTGCAAATCTGAATGAATTCATCACAAACCATCCCATTGTGGGTGAAAAAACCTTGTGAAACTCAAAATGATTCCATTACAGGTGGCTGCCAAATGCAGCATAAGTGTATTAACTTTAACCTCTTATCAACCTTAAGATTTTAGGAAAGACAGTTAATTGCTTTATTTAAAATGATATCAAAGCAAGTTTTAGATTACAAGTTCAAATCTCTTTGTGAACACAATTATTCTCTCGGATTCTTTATGCATCGCAACAATGTTCCTCTTAAAGGAGAGTGTTGAAAAAGCAGTTAATTGTTTTATTTAAGAGAAAATCCATTTTTATTATTAAGAGGAGAAAATGTGCTGGGTGAGACAATTGATGTTGAAGACGTTAAAAAGAATGCCAAAATTGACATGGTGGGTTTATATAGTTATGAGAAATATGGCCGCTTTTAATTTAATATGACCTAGATTAAATGGAATGGTGAAACAGAATTCATGTAGCTGAACCCCGAGTAGTTGAGTAATGCATTTGTTATCATATATTTTGAATAAAAGCAACACGAAGAATTTCTAGATTTTTAACCACCCCCTTGATGAGGTAACTTTGTTTTAGCAAAAACGGACGTATACCTTACTTGCAAACCAAACCAAGAATCCGAGAAATTGACTCAATATCTCGTGCTAAACTGAGAATTTTTATAAGATATGGTCCCTCCTGTAGCAAACCACGTGCTTTCATGCATCAAAGTTAGTCCAGATCAGATAACAAAGGAAAAGCAGAAATTCGGAAATTGGATTTCGAAGTCATGAGTATTAATTACTTACGAGAGAGAGAGAGAGGTGAAGGTGGAGAGCCTTTCAAACCCCCCCTTGGGCGAAGGATCCGATGCTCATAAGCGCCCAATTCTCCCTCTCATTTATAAGAAACCGTCGAATTAGCTTCAATCCAAAGAATCCTCCCTAAAGAAACAGAAAAAAAAGGTGGTTGACGATTATATTCCATCTAAAAAAGAGAAGTATAATAACCATCTTCACTCCTCTTCTTTCTCATCACTCCTCTTCCTCCCACTTTCTTTTTCTTGTTTGTGATTCTACACTCTTTTTCTTCTCTTTGATTCTTTTTCTCTTCATGTTCTCCGAATTTGAAGAAATTCCCTTCGTGGGTATGTCGAATTCAGAGCTGTTTCTCATCGAGAAAGATCCGAAAGTGATCGAATTCAATATTCTGTTAAGACCCACGTTGGAAATCTCAGATGGAGGCCAAATTGCAGGTCCTGGAGATCAAGAGCTTCATCGACGACAAGAAGAAGAAGAAGAAGAGAAAGACCAGAAATGCAGGGAAATGGCATCGCTTGGAGAATTCAAATTGGACGACGATGACGATGGATTTCGAACTCCAACATCTTTGGATCATAAAATCCCAGTGATCCAAAAATGCCCACCTGCTCCGAGGAAACCCAAATCACTCCCATCGACGAAAAGGAAAGCATCTTCCAATCGGCGCCAGCTCCTATTCGATGTGTCTGATGAGATGGAATTGCTGTTTCCACCAACCCTTCTATCGGATCTTGGCTGTAAGACCAAGAAATTTCGAAGTGACAGCACAGAAAAATCTTGTTAAATGTGTGTTTGGTAAGAAAATTGGGTTGCTGTGCGGGAATTGCCACATAAATTGAGCCTCCACCCATGATTAATGGAGTTGCTGGGAATGCTGTTTCTTCTTCATTTTGCTTATTTGATTAATTTCTCCAGTTTACTGGTTCAGATCTTTGGTGGGTATTTTGGCCCAAGCAAAGACCCAGATCTGGTTTGTGTAAAGTTAAAGGTGGAAAGGATCAAAGATGAAGTACAAACCATGAAAAAGGTGGAGACAGCATTCTTACTTTATAGAACAAGGTTCTTTTGTAATCAAGGTGCTATGTTGTTTTAAAAAAGATATTTGGTACTCAATAGATTGAATGAAAGTGGAGGTTTTGGGTGAGAAGAACCAGAGATTGGCATGTCTTTTCTTGTTCTTTGTCTTAATCCTTCCTTCACATGTCTCTTTGAAGTTTGAATTCCCTCACAAGACAGATAAAAGAAAGAAAATTGCAGTTATGGCTTGCATAGTTTTTTCATCTTCTTCTTCTTTTCTTTCATTTTCTTTTTTTTTCAATAAGTATTTCAACTTATAAGGTACCTGTTACCACATGTATGATGGTAAATTTATTTCCAAGAGTCTGTTGGGTGACGGTATTAAATGGCCCATCTAGTTTTCCAAGAGAAGCAAAACATCTTTCATGTTTTTTTTTTTCCAATTAGTAACCCAAAATAAGGACATTCTCAGATCTAATAAAATACCCAGTAGTAAATAAATCTGGGAATGTGAAATATTTTTGTGTTTTCCATTAAAGGCTAGCTAGATAACTGAAGGCCTAGGAAGCTTTCTGAATAATTTCCCAAGGAAGGAAATCATGCATACTCTGTCTGCAGAATCACTCCATACATCAGCCATCAACCATTATCATGGTCATTAATTTTAGAAATGTTGGCACTTCTTGGAGGCCTATAAAAAGAAAAATAGATTTGAATATAGATCACTCAACAATCTAGACCATTGGAGATATCCAACCAAGCTTTAGCTGTAAATCTGAAATTAGGTCCAGATTAATCAGTTTATGGCCCAATGTGCATCTGGGTTAGTATGTGGATCTCATGCCTATCATTTAATTATTCTTATTTAGTAATCCAAAGAACAGATTAAGAGAAAAAATAAATCATAGTGTGCTCTTTTTATGGCTCCTTGGAGGAAAGTTCCATTTTTATAAGGTTCCTTGGAAATTGTGTAACTTCAGGGAACCTAAGGTACAGTTTACAAGGCTTTGGGATGTCAATGTCTTCCATATGATTAATAGAGAAATGTAATTTGGATGCTCCACAGGAGAATTCTAAGGATGTTTGTTCCTTGCACTCATTACTGTGCACTTAGCTTACTGACTCATCAACCACCACCATCAAAAGGGTGGGCCAGTTCATGTACAAATAACTTTTAAAAGTAGAGACATTTGTCCCCAACTGCCTCAGCGTTTGTATGCGATTGAGATCGTCTCCTGGGCAAAAGTAATTTTGGGGCTTCAGGAGATGTACACAGTACACATACCCAAAAAAAAAGTGAAATTCACTTTTTTGAATGGTGATTTCCACTTTTTGAAGTATGTGTACACCTCCTGAAGCCACAAAATCACTTGTGCTTAGGAAGAGGCCGGATTTGGTAAGACAACTTAGAGAGTGGGTAAAATTGGAATGACATCAGGGCTGACACATCAGTGCAGAAAAAGTGAAATGCACTTATTAGGGGGATTTTTTCACTTTTTGGTACTGATGTGTTGGCCCTGATGTCATTCCAACTTTACCCACTCTTTAAGTTGTCTTACCCAATCCGTTTATGCCTACGAGACGATCCTTTTGGGTTTGTATGATTAAATCAGGAGTGGGTTGTACCTGCTCCTCTTATCATCTGCTCGTCTCTGCACCCTGTCAAGGGAGGGCACATCAGCACCGACAAGTGATTTTCACTTTTTGGAGGGGTGCATTTCACTTGTCGGCGCTGATGTGCCCTCCCCATGATAGGGTGCTGAGAGGAGCATATGATAAGAGGAGCGGATACAATCCACTCTCGATTAAATCTCTTCCCCTCGCTGGTAGTTGATGTTTGGTAATAAAGTTGAAGTGGCTCGATGGCAATTCAATACGGCCAGGTTTTAATTTTGCATTTGGTTCAGATTTGATCCAACGAGTTTGGACACCAACCAGACCCAGGGCTATTACATTCCAAATGTTATGAAAAAACGGATCGAATTCAGATTAACACTAACATAAAACGAAACAAGAAATATAGACAAGAAAGAATCGTACGGGAAACAAGAAATTATGTGGTCAACAATATAGTCAGTAGCTTATTCACAGTGATTTTTTGGGCCGGCTACCTCGATCATTCAAACCTTGCTGAATAAAAAAAAAGAATTGTGCCGCTATTAACCATATATAATATAACGTAGAGGACCAGAAACCATTGAAGCTCTCTATTCTTTTAAGATTGCCGCATTTAACAGTCAGACTAGAGCAATCCATGCAATCTAGTTCGGTTTGAAAGCATTAGCTTAGTGAAATAGAGATGAAGGCAACAGGAGTTGTCATAACTCATAAGATTGAGTTTTTGCCAATGCTTTAGAACTTGGAAACTCAGCTCGCTCAAATTCTGCTACTCAACTGGATTGGCGGCTTTGTCCAGTCAATATTAAAATTAAAAATATTTATATATAAGAAAAAAAGAATTCCAAAACCAAGTGATTCGATGAACTCACTGGTTATCTTGGTTGAGTAAACAAGTCAACATTGAAGAGTTAAAAGTGGAGCCTAAACAGAGGGATTCTTATCGAGCCCCGGAGTGGATTGATTGATGTTACATCTGTTAGCTCGGAAAGTGTTACAAGAGAAAATTTGATTTTTCTACTAGTTCAGTCAGTAAATAACAAAAAATAATGATACAAAATATAGGGGTGTCAACAAGCCAAGCTTTGTCGGGCTCAGCTCAAGCTCGTCACATGAAGGCAAAGCTCAGTCTTAGTTAAAGCTTGTGACAAGCCTGACGTGCCGGGGTCAGGCTTTGCTCACCAGCCAGTAAAAATAATAATAATAAAAAGGTTCATCATCCTTAATGGCCCACTAACTTGATTTGCCTTATTTTGAACATTGCTATTGCCACAATATATAATATATGAAATCATTATATATATATATATATATATATATCAACTCTATTATAATAAGTGCCTATCTAACTATGAACAGTGATTTTTTCTTGTTTTTTCTTGTATTATAATAAAGAGGATACCAAATTAGATACATATTTAATGCACTTAAAGGCAACAAATGTGGATAGGAGATTCACTTGTAATGTGCATTAAATATATATGCGTTGAGTTAATACTCACCATCAGAATAATACCATTAGTTTTTACCAAAAAAAAAAAAAGAATAATGCCATTAGTTGTGGCCTTTTTTGGAAATTTTTTTCAAAAAAATTGGAGTAATTCTTTTCTAATTTTTGAATATTTTAAAATTTTGTAAAATATTAAATTTTTAACGGAATTTATCATAAAAAATATATATTTTGTTATTAATGCTTGAAAATACTTACAAATGAGAAATATTTATTTTTATAGAAAATATTAAAAAATTAAAACTTAATACATGCCTAAAGATTTGAAGAAAATACAAGTTTTGTTTCTATATATCCAAAATTCAATAAAAAAAATTACACTATTACTACGTATTTGGAACATTATTTTCGAGATGTTAAAAATCTACAACTACTTTTGGCTTT
>JAOXJP010278990.1:0-19640 GCA_025762735.1 Platanus orientalis | reverse complement strand
AGGATTCGTGTAGCCGACCCCAAATAGTTGGGATAAGGCTGTTTGTTGTTGTTGTTGTTGTTGTTGTTGTTGTTGTTATATCCCTTATTAGAGGACTTTAAAAAAAAAAACCTGTGTAGGATATTTTTGGGTCAAGGAATTTTTCTGACACATGCTAAGGGCATTTTAGTAATTTTCTAACTTTTTGAAGAAAATTATAGATTTGCCCCTAAATCTGAATTTTCCGTATTTCATCCTTGGATAGTCGTTTGCTTCTTGGAGGTTGTTTTATACTGTTCGACATTTAGTTCCACATCACCCAAGGGTATTCATTTCCCTAGTACCTCTTTGGGACTTAGCTTTTAACTACTTCTAGAAGGTGCTATGGAAGATGAAGAGTACATTGGGTAGACACTTGTCACATGATTACCATCCACCAACTGATGGGTTTCTTGAAATGGTAATCAAGAGTCATAGTCCTTTACTGAGCTTAAAGACTTTACTAAGATGTCCGATCGATGAGAACCTCAGGGCATGGGATAGTGTTCTATCTATCGCAAAGTTTGCATACATTAGTTCATTCAATATGACAGCTGGCATGAGTCCGTTTGAGATTGTCATATGTTGTAGACCCAGGGTTCTTATAGACTTCACATCCATGTATGCATCCCATTATCCACTTAAGTCTGCATCTGCATTTGCATTGCACTTGCATTCATTACACCAGGAGATCAGGCGTAAAATTGCTATAAGCAATGAGAGATATAAATGGTCGGCTGATTTGTACTGTTGGCAACGCAAATTTCAGGTCGGTGATTTAGTTATGGTTTGATTGCATACGATGAGTTCGGGACTTTACAAAGTTATGAACGAGATTTGACTTTAATGTAAATGTTTTAGATATTCCAACTGATTTGGGGATCAACCTTACCTTTCATGTGAAGACTCTTATACCTTATCATAGCCATTCTATACCAAATCCTGAGCCTTTTACAGATACTTAGACCTTAGCCCTTCAGCCTCCTCAGCTTATGCCACTACTTCCACAAGTTACTACTTATAGGGAGGAGATTGAGGTCACATTAGAGGACCAGATCATTTATACTCGACGGAGAGGTTACTAGATATACCTCATTAAGTGCAAAAGTTGGTCAGAGATTAACATTACTTGGTTGAAAGAGAACAAGCTATAGTGGATTGACAGTGATGTTCTTGAGCAGTACCACAGTTGTTTATTGTCAGAGGCGACTCTTTCTCAGGAGGGGAAAGTTGATGAGGACATCATCATAGGTCAAAATATCGAGATCGGAATCGGGATCGGATAAGGTCGATCCCGATCCGATCCATGCCTGGATCGGCCAATCCTAGAAAGGATCAGACGATCCAAGATTGTTGGAACAATTTTGAAAATTTGGCTCGGATCGGCCAATCCGGACCGATCCAACATGGATCTGTCCGATCCACCTAATCCCAATCTGCTGCTGAACCCGATCCGACCCAGGATTTGGGATCGGACCCGACCGATCCCGATCCCGATTCCGATCCAAACCCGGATCAGCCGAGTTTTAGAACTATGGACATCATGGCCGAGAGTGACCATGGATTTATGTTGAGCATCTCTTCTAGCATTTTTATTTATTTTGTTCTTATTTATGCCTCTTGTACAGGGGGCACAGAATTTTGAGGGTATTTTAGTATTTACTTGTTTAATTAGGAGTTTTAAGTCTTTCATTTTAGAGTAAGGGTATTTTTGTCATAGGGGCATTGAGCATAAGGATATTTTAGTCCTTGTATGGACTATTATTTGTAACCTAGCTGTGGGTTCTCTTTATAAAAGCCACACGACCAGTTTTAATTCTTATGAAATTATGAATAAAAGTTTGAACGTGATTTCTTCTTCTTCCTCTTGTCTACAGCTCAAAGACCTTCAAAACCCTGGAATGAGACTAGCCCCCACCTAGTTTAATGCTGGTGGTAGAGGTCACTCTCTGCCCTTGGGTTAAAGGTCTCATTCCCCCCTCAGGAGGAACATTGTTCTCTACTAAAAACACTTGGTGGAACCAAATGCGAGTCCACAACTCGTGCACACACGTGCAATACTATGTTTGGGAGATTTTGTTTCCACGGGTATTTGAACTCACAACCTGGATTGGCTCTAAAACCATGTTAACAGTAAATTAACCAACTCTCCCAAAACCTTAAGGTGTTAGGAGTTACAAAAATTAATATACTTCAACATTAGACTCATAGTATGCTTGAATATAAAAGGAACAGGTAAATGAGAGAAAAATGCTAGTCCTTTAAGATGCTTTGATATAGCGAAGAAACCGATGAGTAGCATCCAGATGACAATTGCTCGGCTCCTTTAGAAACAGATTAAAAACCTGAATTAAGTAAAGAAGATCAGGCCATGTGATGGTGAGATAGATCAATCAACCAACCAGAGTGTTGAAGTATATTAATTCTTGTATCTCCTAATACTTTTAGGTTTTAGGGGAGTGGGGTGTTGAAGTATCAATACTGGAAATAAAGCATCATAAGGCCTCAACCTCATCACAAGATATGGTAGTAGTAACAAGATCAAAAGAAGAAGATTGTGAGGGCTTTGAAGGAGAAGTAACAACGGAATTAGCATTGCGTCTAGTACTAAAATGAGATCCTTCATGCCCCCAGAGAAAGACCCTTGCTACGGTGGACAACCCTGGAATTCCTATGAACGCCCATGTAAATCCCAACTAGTATCCCTAATATGTCTGAACCAACCATAATGCTCACATTTGAGCTTATCCCTAAAATCTCTTAGGAAGCCACTCCTACCACCACCACCTCTACCATGAGAACTTCCTCTACCACCATTCTGAGAGGATGAAGTAAATGTTTATTTTGCAACTAGAGAGGCATTCAACATAGCATGGCAACAATCTTCATCTTCTTGTAAATAAGAGAACACTTCATTTAAAGAGGGAAAAGGATCTTTCTCGAGAATCTGCAACCGGACATTATCACACTCAAAATTTAAGCCCACTAAAAAAAATCAAAGATGCAATTCTCTTCAACTTCTCTACTGTAAGCCACTATATCTTTAGAATATTTGGCACAATATGCTTTGTAATAATCTATCTCTTATCATAAACCCCTAAGGGTAGAGTAATAAGAAGAGAGGGATTTATCACCCAATCTGAATTGAGACACTTTTTGACGAATTTCATATATTTGAGCCTTGCTCCCTTTCTTGGAGTAGTACTGAATGATAAACTCCCAAATATCCTTAGTAGTGGGAAGATACATATACATGTTTGCAATGTCAAGTTGTATGGAATGAAGTAACCATAACATCATTATAGTATTTTTCAACTTGCCACTTGGGATTAGAAGTTGTCTTCAGATCAGGAGCCTTAGTATCACCCGTCAAATATCCCAATTTTCGTTTACAGTGATAAATAACTGAGTAGAATGGAACCAAGGAAGATACTTACTCCCATCAAACCAAACAGTAGCAATGAAGGTATTAGGCACTTCATTGACAACATAACCAACAAGTTGTTGATTAAAGAACAAAGAAAGAAGAAAATGAGAAGAAGAAGAAGAAGTCATTAAGAGGTAATAACTTCCATCAAACTGAACCATCATGATGAGAGTATTGGAAGCTTCATTAACGACATCTCTAACACTTATAGAAGTAACATCACTAACTTCCAACATAATGCAATCCACCAACAACCAATTTCACAAGAAATCTAGGGTTGTAGTTGTAACATCCCACCCACATCAAGGGGTATTTTAGGAAAGCAATTTTTTTATAAAAAAAAAAAAAGAAAGTGGGTAGGAATTTCAGTCAACTGAAACCCTAACCCAGCAGAAAATTTAGCCCACTATAATGGAAACTTGCCGATAATGGACACGTGCCAAAAAAAAAAAAACCGATAATGGACACTTGCCAAAAAATATATATATATAGAAATCAAGCAACAATAAAAGAAGTCAATGGGGGGTTCCCATCCTTCATCGACAAAACACCCTAACTCAAAGAAAAAGGAAGAAGAAGAAGAAAACCTAAGAGCTATTCTAATGAGGACATCAGGTCCATGGGTACTTTTCAGATCTACCAGATATGCCGCAGGAGAGCTGGCCCATTACTTTGGTTCAAGTAGGGGGCCCACATGTTGTACCAGACCCGAGAGATTTTAGTTTTATGTTTAGGAGTTATTTTCAGTAGTTGGTAGTTGTTTATTTTATTTGCTATACTTTATTTTATGTCACTTTATAGGGGGGTACATATGTGAGGGTATTTTGGTCCGGAATTGTCTGATGAGAAAAATTTATGTCTCTTCATTTGTTTTAGGGGTATTGTTGGTCTGAGATTGTCTGACTAAGGGTATTATGTTCCATAGGACATAATTTTGTAATGACCTAGCCGTGAGGATGCTCTATAAGAGCTACCCCACACCCCCTCTTTGTTTTATGAATAATTTTTTTGAAGAGTTTCCCTCTCTTTGGTTCGGCTAGTGAAGAAATACCCTGGAAAGGGACTTGGATCTCTCCAAGTTTAATAGTGGTGGTGGAGACCAACCCTTCCCCTTCGGGTTAAAAGGTTCTTCTTAGTCTTTATCTTCTCTATTTTATTGCTTTTGTTAGATTTTAACAAGCTGCATAAATTTTTCAACTTCAAAAAATCTTTCACCAACAGCAAGAGAGGAGTTTTTGGAGTGATTCAAGCACTCTAGACTGTTATAGAGGCTTGGGAAACACCTCCTTTTGTGGAGAGGCTTCCAATTTTTGAAGACCTAGAGAAATCCCAAGTGGGATTCTCTAGGTGGGGCGGCACACTAATAATTTTGGACAGATTTCGTGCTTCACTTATTGGATCATATTCGAAGGTTTTTCTCTTGAAATTTGATGGAGACTTTTGCTAGGCACATCAAGGGTTGCAGCCACTACAAAACCCAGGTGTTTCTTTAATTTTCAGCCCCTTTTAAATTCCCTAATTGAGTAGTTTTTCTGGTGTTTTGTTGACATAGTTTGGGACTGCCAGAGGGTATTTTCTGGGTGTTTTTCAATACCCACAGCCCCTATTTTGTGGTACCAATCATCCTCTAACCTACCCCTCTTTGATCCCTTACAAAACCCCATGGTTTAGCTTCCAAATTCTTATTATTTGATATACTTGAAATTCTTTGCACACTTCCTGTTTGATAAAATTCTTAAGATGCATGTTTGCTCGATTTTCTATTTGGACAGCACCTACAAATTTTCCAACTTCTTGGAAAAGATTTATTGGGTATATAAATAATCCTAGTTCAGTCCCTCAATAACTTTTTTGTGTTTCTATTCTAATTCCTAATTTTAACATTCCAAAGCATGCATTTTACACACCCAGAATTTTTGGACAGGAAGCATGTTTCTAGTTGTTTCCTAATTTAGTGGATTATTTTACGCATATTAGTTAGGTTTCTTTGATGTCCTTATTTTGTTTACCTTAACCCTTATATTGTACATCTACTTTAATTGGAAAACTACCTAGTCCTGCTTGTTTTGGTGCATAGTAGGAATCTTGGTTATGGTACTATATTCACTCATGATTCTATGTTTAATCTCCTATTGCACACACATCACCTACCTACATGCATGTTGCATCATATTCTTCCTTTGCTTTGCAGCCAACGGCAAGAGAGGAGAAGGAGAAAGAAAGGAGAAAGGAGAAAGGAGAAAGGAGAAAGAGGAAGAAAGAACAGAAAAGAAAGAAGATGAAGGGAGAGAGAGAGAGCCGCATATGGGTAAGTGGAATCGTTTTTCCCCTTTAAAGTTTAAGGGTTTTGTGTTTTATGTTAGAAACTCTCTCTCTCTCTCTCTTTAATTTTCTTAACATTATTGAGGTTGATTATTTGATTTTTGGTAGTACAAGTGTGGGAATAGTGTTTTAATGTCTTTAATATCAATATATTACACAATTAGGGCCAATTTTTTAGGCTTTATATAGAAAACTCTTTGTTATTTGGGGTATTTCAAAAATCCAACAGGCCCTAGACTAATCAAATTGGGACTTTTGTTAATGATATAATAAACACTTATAAATTTGTTCATATAATTTTATCTCCCTACTAATAGCATGTCCAAAGACTTTATGCTGTGTGCATTCATGATTATGATGATGCTCTGACCGGAATTTTAGTTTGCAATTTTTTATTTACATGTGTTTAAACGCCCAAACCCTTTGATAAAGAAATTATCCAATTCCTGCCTGGAAATTATTATCTAAAATTTTAGGTTCATTTGGTGTTAACTGCTGTCTTCTGCCCATTGTTCTCAATGCAAATTTGGGTTTTAATGAAATAAACTACAGTCCCATTCTTGGGTTTAAAACCTTAGACTAGTAATGCTCCTGCTTCCATAAATTTTTATGTTATATGACATGTATTAAATGACACTATTGCTGCCTAGTTTGGTATGTTATAACTCGTAGTCTAAGGGACACAAGTGTTGCCCAAAATGTTGAAGTATATTAATTTGTATATCTCTTAACACCTTAAGGTTTTTGGAGAGTTGGTTAATTTAGTGTCAACATGGTATCAGAGCAGATTTGGTCGTGAGTTCGAATCCCAGTGGAAGTATTTTCCTGGATGTAGTGTTGTGCGTGAAGACCCGTGCCTAGCTCTCCGAGTGTAGTCCCGGGAGAGAACAGTGTTACTCTTGAAGGGGGGTGTTGAAGTATATTAATTTGTATATCTACCAACACCTTAAGGTTTTGGGAGAGTTGGTTAATTTACTGTCAGCATTCTTAGTTATAAAACTAAGGAACTGGTGTTATGGTTGCCTTCAAAGTTCAGGCTATATACCAAGGAATTTATGGTACCAAATTTGTCTTCGTAAACTTATGTAAATGAAGCTTTACTGTCAAGAATTATGTTATGAGAATTTCCTTTTAATTGTATACGAATCAAATGAGCTGTATTAGGTTATTGTCATTGAGATGATGAATTACAATGCATATAATTAAGTAATTCCATATTTCTTGAACATCTAGGGAGACTGTACCACATGCTTTATTAATTATTACTAATAGACAATATAGGATCTTCCACAGTGACTAGTATTACATTATATGGTACAAGGTGTGGCATGGTTTCAATGGCTGAGACATTATAACATTGAGATACATCTCTTTTATTCTGGCCCTGTATTAGCAGGATGATGCACCATGATGAGTTATCCTACATATTGAAATGCAAAAGGAACCCCCGAATATTGGAGATCTGGAGCCACCTCGTTGGCTGGGTTTGATTGGGGCTACAGTAAACATACCTACTACTAACCTACCCCTACGTATTGAGATGCAAATGGAACCCCTAGGCATGACAGAAGTACACCCAACCGGCGACCAATAAGAATACCAGGACTATCACCAGTCCAACCACTGACACAAGGACAATCACCAATCCAACCATTAACAACCCACACAAGGACTCTCACCTGTCCACTTCAGTTACAAATAGGTAATGAGAACACATTCACACTGCTGGACAAGTAAACAATTCCAAGCATACAACATGCACCACAATCCACAGGTCTTAATCAAAGAGGCAGAAGCATGAGATAAACCACACAAAAAACTTCAATAGACACGTCCAATCATTATGGTGGATGAAAAACAGTACACACATCACAGTAGTAGATGATAGAAAGTATGAAACAATAGCACACCAATCACAGAAGTCACGGGCTATGATTTAGGCTATGTAGGGCGTTAGCTATATCCAATGAAAATCATCACTAAAGCTTTAATACTCATCCAATCAGCATGAAACAAAAAAGCAGATCCTTTTATGATAGAAATGACTAACTCCTTATATCAAGCTGTCAATTAAAGAACAAAGAAAGAAGAAAATGAGAAGAAGAAGAAGCCGTTGAGAGTTAGGGATCTCTCTCACATGATTACTCTTATATTAGAAGAAGGAGATTACATTAATACCCTCATGTAACAGAAAAAGACACAACACATAACATAATGATAAAGACAAAAAAACACCCTCTCAATACTCATCATACGTCTACACAACATTCCCAGTGGGAGTAAAGGAAACCTCACACAACCTTTGAAATTCCCCGTGGCTTCTATATCCGAATTGATCCTAGAGGGGAGAGTGAATAGGATCTACTTTTCTAATTTTATTTCCTATTTTTTCTTTACTTTTGTTCTAACTAATTTAGCATAACCACATGAACCAATTCAAGAAGCAATATGAGCTAGATATGCAATAAATAGTACAGCACAAGTAGCTGAGGCACACAATCACAACCACACAACACAAGTATTTATAGTGATTTGGTGTCCCTCCGGTCGCTACTCCACTCTTGGAAAGCCCTTCCTCAACCTATGTTGATTTTTTATTAATAGATTATCGCATACTACCTGTTACAAGAAATCAACCAAAACATAAACTTACTTACAAGTTCCATGATTCCCAATCTCCTTACAAGTAGCCACAACAACAAATTCGTCCACTGTGTTCTACACCCAGTGGCTCCCATGGGTGCACCTGTGTCCAATGACTTTGATGGACATGACAGAATCCGCACACAGTGATTCCGATGGATGCTCACATGTCCAATGACTTCGATAGACACTTTTGCTCACAATTCCACATCCAATGACTTCGATGGATGCACGTGTCTAGTGATTCTGATGGACACGCCAAAATCGCTCTCAATGACTCTAGTGGAAGCTCTTGTGACTCCAATGGACATATTTCAATGACTGAGTGAAGATTTTCAGTTATTGCATACCTCTTGAAGGTAAATATACCAATTATGCTTAAATCGATTGAGAGAACTTTCACGGTTGATTTAACAATCATGCACACACTCCAAGCTTCCCAATATGTGTAACTTAGGTAAGGAAAGCTAGGTTGCACAACCTTGACTCAGATATACCAGAGTCTTGAACTCCAAGGTTGTCTACAATGGTTGTCTATCAGAATTTTACAGATTTTCCAGTGTGGTACATTCAAGAATTCACCTTTTTCATTGATTTTCTCTAGTGAGCTGTTGAGAAGACTTATACATTTGTAAAGCATCAAAAACCAAGCTCAAAATGTCCCCAATAGCTCTTTATAACGGTAAAAAATGTAGCCATTGTGTGAGTGTGATATGGCCAATCTTTCCAAATCGGTGCAGTTTAATCGATCAAATGGTTCTCAACTTCGAGACCTATTCTGCTCGATCGAATGAGCCACTTTCGATCAATCTAACTTATCAGTTCAATATATTTTAACTTTTTAAGTTCAATTATTCAAGGAAACCTTTGGGTATCCACCTTAGGATCATGGGGAAGGTCTCTATGATCCACCTAGGGTCATTGGCTTTGGTCTTTCCCATGATCACTTACCATCCGACCTTATGAGTTAAATTACCAATGACGTGTGAGGTTGGATTCTTCAAGTACCCTACTTTGGAACTTGAAACCTTCTTGCAATCTTCACTTGTAGCTTTACTGTCTCTTGCCTCTATGGTCCTTCCCCATTCGGTCTTGTGTAATATGCCTTTTGACCTTCTTCCCAAACTTGGACTTACATGACCCATAATTTACAATTATAATTGCATACATATAAGCCTACATACTTGGACCACTATATACATGTACTTTTTATACTGTGGAATAGAATTGACAATTTACAAATACATATTACAATAACAACCACCCCACTATGAACATAATAATATGCAACCTAATATCACCACCAACACAAGGACTCTCTCACCGGTCCAAAACAGTTAATGATCCAAAATAAAAACACATCCTCGATGCTGAAAAACTAATCTCAACAAATCAAACATGCACAACTATCTACACAACATGAACAAGAAGTCAAAACATGGTTCGATGTTATACAATGAATGCTTTAAATACAGATAAACAACACATCACAATACTCAATGGAAACGATCATCAAACAGTATAAGCACAATCATATAGAATCCAGATCATGATTTTCCTGTAGAGGGCAATAGGTGTACACACGAAAACTTTCATAAAACCTTCAATATGCATCCAATCGAAGTGAAACTGAAAAGCAGATACTCCTATGATTTGGGTGATCAAGACATTATCAACCAAACACAGAAAAAAAAAAAAAAAAAAGAACTTCAAAATAATTAGAATTTATAATAACTCAAATATGGATTTTCTGAAAAATAAAAATAAAAATAAATCCCTTAAAAATTGAT
Organism: Platanus orientalis; assembly: GCA_025762735.1. NCBI lineage: Eukaryota > Viridiplantae > Streptophyta > Magnoliopsida > Proteales > Platanaceae > Platanus > Platanus orientalis. The sequence continues at coordinate 9,440 of JAOXJP010278990.1, read as the reverse complement.
ATTATCTTCAAATATGTCCAATCACACCAAAAAAACATGAGAAATCATTTTCTCCCAAAAAAAGAAAAAATCTTTTGTCACTAACCTACAATGGGAATACACCATTGCTGAAATCAGCCGTACGGTATGCTAATTTCAGTGATTGTTTAAGGGAAAAAATGCAGCATGGTGTGTTGAGTCTCCTCTTGGTTGATCATTGATGCTCTGACAAAAAGTTAACACCAAATTAAATAACTCTCCCCAAACCTTAAGGTGTTAAGAGATACAAGAATTATTATACCTCAACACTCCCAAAACCTTAAAGTGTTAGGAGATACAAAACTTCAACACTCCCTAAGGAGGAACACTATTATCTCCTAGGAACACTTGGGAAACCAGGTGCAAGTCTACAACTTGTGCAGACACGTGCAACACTACATCTTGGAGAATACTTTTACTTCGATGGGGATTCGAACTCACAACCCAGCTTGGCTCTAATACCATGCTAACACTGAATAAACCAACTCTCATAAAACCCTAAGGTGTTAGGGGATACAGGAATTAATACACATCAACACAGAGGCCTATATTGAGTAGGGTCTGCCAAGAGATCATCAGCAATGGAAGTGAGATTGAGATTTTTTTTAAACAGATGAGATTAAGATTTTATTCCATTGGAAATGCAGCTCGATAAGTAGGAAGGAGGCCAGTATCATCAAGTATTTCCAGTAGATAGTTTCGCTGAGACAAAAAACTACCTTTTGTAGAGAAAGCAATCTTGATGCCAAGAAAATATTTCAAATTTCTATAATCCTTAATACAACAACAAACAGCCTTATCCCAACTATTTGGGGTTTCTATAATCCTTAATATAAAACTAAAATTGGAGAATCACCTTTAAAGCATTAAAATTCATAGGATAATTTCCGGTAACAATGCTATCATCAACATGCACTAAAACGAAAGTAATAGAAGAGGCTGAAGAAAAACAAATAACAAATGAATGGCAAGAGGCTGCTTTAAGACAGCCAAAATCATATAGCAAACCAATTAGAAGAGGCCTATTGTCACTCATAAATAGATATTTGTAGTTTACAGACCAGCCGCTCTTCCTTAGCGATAAATCCAAGTGGAAGTTCCATGTAAACTTACGCATCAAGATCACTATTAAAGAAGGTATTCTTTACATCAAGTTGATGCAAGGTCCAATGCTTAATAGAAGCACTAACAAGAAGACAATGAACAATCACAACCTGGGCAATGGGAGCAAATATTTCATGGTACTCAATCCCTTTGGCTTAGGTGCAAACCTTAGCAACTAAACAAGTCTTGGAATGCTCAATATACCCATCAAACAGATAGTTAATCCTGTAAACGCAACAGACATCAGGTTCCTTACTAGAAGCAAGAGGGGTTAAGAACTAAGTTTTGTTTTGCTCAACATTACAAATTTCAGCATACATTGCCTCTTTCCATTTAGGATCTTAGATGTTTGGCCCATCATGAGAAGAAATAGAAGTAATGAAGGAAAAATGTTATAAGTTACATGGATAGTGTCCAAAACACGCTGTCACTGCCAATGCTAGTGTTGATAGTGGTAAGGGAGATAAAGAGAGTGCTTTCACCACAGCCAGTCCACCTCAACTTACCATCAATCAGTCTCAACAGCTTTTATCTCATCTCAATCTTGGTATTTCTCAATCACTTCCAACCTTGCAGGCATGCTTACATTTTCTTTTTTCGTTTCTGCTTAGATTATAGACTAGGGTACTTCAGATCAGATTTCTATTTCCACTAGCATTTCCAATAATCCCATTTTACATTGCACTGTTATTTTCTCCTGACTTTTGTGGTTTTTAGGATTTAGTCATGGAAAGATGATTGGACTCAATAGGGACTCAATGTCGAGCATCAACATTTGGGTCATCCATCTTCTTCTCATTGTTTAGTCTTTCCAAAATTATTAATGATTCTCCTGCTTTTTTATTCTCATTGTCATGTTTGTTCTCTTTATGACACACTGACTAGCCTTTTCCCCATGAAAATAATTGTTGTGATGCTCCTTTTTTTTTTTTAATTCATTGTAATATTTAAGGTTTCTTAACAAGTTTTTTTGTTAATTCTTAACCATTGTTGATGATTCTTCTCACGAAACTGGGCATATCTAATGTTACAAAAATATGAAACCCAACAACTTGTTAAGAATTTCTTTGCTTTGGTGAAAACACAGTATAATGGCATTATTCAGCAAGTCAAAAGTGATAATGGCCTTGAATTTATCTTTCTTCAAGGTTTTTTCAATGAATACAGTGTCATACAACAGCCTAGTCACATTAGCACACCACAACAAAATGGTTTGGCTGAACGCAAACAGACACCTGTTATAGGCAGCTCAAGCCCTTCACTTTTAGGGTCACTTGCCTCTAATTTTTTTGGGTTTAATGCATTTTAATTGCTGCCCATTTCATTAGTAGAATGCCTACCCCTTTACTGTTTGGAAAAAACTCCACATGAAACTATTTTTAATATCAAACCTTCTTATCATCATCTTCATGTGTTTGGGTGTCTGTTATGCTCTAAATTTGTTTACTCCCCAGGCTATTAAAGGCATTTTTGTTGGTTACCCTTTCAGTCAACAGGGCTATCAGGTTTATGACCTTCAATCATATAGTATTTCCACCAACATTAACATTAACTTCCGTTTTATCAACAAAAAAAAAAAAAGAAAACAGTAACTTCCATGAATACACTGGAGGAAAGAGAAGCTTTCAAAATGTTTGCAAAGACAAGGTTGAGCACAGCACAAAGAATCCAGAAAACAGGGAAGCAATGGCTTTGAAGAAAACAGCAAAGGGCAAGGGAAAACAGAGAGTAGGTATAAAAGGAGTTCGCCCAAAACTTTTTAACCCCAGCAATGGTGATGCAAAGGCTTCAGGAGAAGAAACTGATGTAGATGGCCATGATCGACCCTCAGATTTCCACATGAAAAGGTATATGCTCTATATTGTGATAAAGAACAAAATATAAAAACTGGATTTATATGGTTTGGTGTAGGACCTACATTGACAATATGGAACTTTCAAGGAGATTGGTTCACAATAATTTCCATCATCTACAATTTATAAAGGCAACCCATTCTCAATCAATCACTCAAAAATGGAAAGGGTGTTGGGTGTCTTTATTTCCAAGGCCAGTGGACCTTAAGAGATTCTATGGTGGGGAAATATGTGAAGACAAGGAACACAACTGCAAGAGTTTCACAAGGAGAAGAAGTCTCTTCACAGGTGCAGCAGGTAAATGTCCAAGAAAGTTGTAACCAGGCTCCAAGTGGGAGATTGTTGGTTGTGGAGCCGACTGTCACTCATAAACCGAGGAGCGATTAAGTCGGACTGACTCGTTCGATCAATTGAATAAGGTTGGGTCAATCGAACAGAGAGGTGCTAAAGACTTGGATTGATCGAGTAGAGAAGGTTTATGGTCGAGCATATTTCGATCAATCGAAAATAAATTCGATCGATCAAACTGTCTAGACGCGGAAAAAGACTCGCACAAGCACAGGAGGACAACAATATGTTATTGTGGGGAGTTCGATTAACCCTAAATTCTTTGGGTATAAATATGTATTTTGGGCATCTAGGGCTGGGGTGGTTGTCGAGTGTGTGTGAGAGGAATAGGGTTTTCTCTTTGAAGGGTTTTCTTTAAGGTGAGAGAACAGGTCTTCTCCAATTTGTAAGAGAAGGTGAGAAGGGGATTCTTCTCAATTTTGTGGGTGTGTAAAAGAGGCTGTGATAGAGTGGGTGAGTGAGAGAGAGAGAGAGAGAGAGAGAGAATCTTGTAAGCTTGTACACATCATGGATGCGGTTTATTCTTCCAGAATAGACAAATTATTTTCAACAGCTCTATGGTTTTCCCTCGGTTTAGGGTTTTCCATGTAAATCTTGTATCTCGTGGTGTTCTTGTTGCATTTACTTTTATTCTGTGATTATTATTACATCTCAAGATTCTTCGATAGAAGAGTTGTAATCGTAAAAAACTGGTATCAAAACTTCGTTCAAGTGGAAGCAATGGCAACAGCGAAAGAATCCACAAGATCTATGGTTGAGAAACTCAGCAGTTCGAATTTCGCACTTTGGAAGATGTAAATAAACGATTACCTTTATCAGAAGAATCTCTACCAGCCGCTTGGAGGAAAGTGAAGAAACCTATGACGATGTCTAATTCAAATTGGGAGGTGCTTGACAGAAAAGCCCTCTGTACAATTCATCTCTCTTTATTGTCATCAATTTCTTTTAATATATCTAAGGAAAAAACCATAGAAGATCTTATGGCCATGATGTTTCGGATGTATAAGAAACCATATGCATCAAATAAAATTTTTCTGATGAAGAGGTAGTTTCACATCAAGATGGTTAATGGCACAATTGTTGTTGAACATCTAAACAAGTTTAACACAATCACATATCAATTAACCTCGGTAGGCATCAACTTTAATGACAAAGTTAGGGCCTTTATTACTATTATCCTCTTTACCATAAATTTGGGATTGTTTGGTCATGGCATTAAGTAATTCCTCAGGTTTGGACGTAGTGAAATTTGATAATGTGTTGAGTGTTATTCGTAGTGAGGAAATTCACAGAAAATCCTCAAGTGAATCATTAGTAAGTCGGAGTGCACTGAATATAGCAAATAGAGGAAGGTCATCTGTGAATAGCATGTCCATGTCCAGACGAAAAGGCAAGGTGCGGTATTTTTATTATAAGAAATACGAACACATTAAGAGGGATTATCTAAAACGTACTAACAATAAGAAAAGTGATAGTCCCGATATTACAGTGGCAAAAAATGAACAAGAGGAATACATTGAAGATGTTCTCATAGTCTCTAAAGATATAGACACTTTTTCTCATGATGAGTGGATATTAGATTTAGGTTGTTCTATTCATATAAGCTCTAAAAAAGAATATTTTGATACATTCCAAGAGATGAAGACAGGTATTGTATCTTTAAGTGACAGGTTTACTTGTGATATCGCGGGCGTTGAGACGGTAAAGATCAAGATGTTTGATAGAGTGGTTTGTAATTTTGGTGGTGTGACATATGTCTCAAAGATACGAAGGAATCTAATATCCTTAAACAAGTTGGATTTCATGGGTTGCAGGTATTTAGCTACAAGTGAAGCCATGAAAATCACATGTAGTTGTATGGTCCAAATGAAGGGAGAAAAATGTGACAGTTTTTATCGTCTGATGGGGAATTCAATGATTAATGATATTACTTTAACCTCGACTGGGAGCTAGAGACAAGGTACTTAGAATAACAAGCATTTGTGCAGGATTTCTTTCACAATTAGGGTAAAGACAGGTGTCACAGGTTTCCAGGTGGCAGATGTTGGTGAGACAATTACTACAATTGGAGAGAACAAATTGAGGTCCCTCTCTAGAGTTGATTAGGCAAGTTGACTTGGGGCAGCTACACATGTGCATTAGCTGTGTTATGATCAAATTGGATGGTGTCAAGACCGAATTGATCCGATGGTATGTATAGTGGTTTTTCAAGATAGAGGTGCATTCCAGATATTGATGGTGCAGAGTTCATTAAGAATTACAAGTGTAGGTTTTCTCCAAGGTGGTTTTGGAATGAGAGCCAAGGTAGAGTGTGGTGCACATGTTACTAGATTTATGTCTTGAAAATGATATGGGTGGAGTAAGTTCAACAATCTTCAAGGGACTGGAAATAAAGCCAAGGTGGACATTTATTGGGTGTCTTTATTTCCAAGGCCGGTAGACCTTACAAGATTCTTCGGTGGGGAAATATGTGAATACAAGGAGCAAAGCTGCAAGAGTTTTACAAGGGGAAGAATTCTCTTCACAGGTGCGATAAATAGATGTCTAAGAAGTTTGTAATCAGGCTCCAAGTGGGAAATTGTTGGTTATGGAGCCTGATGTCACTACTAAAACAAGGAGGATCAGGAGATCAAACTCAATCAAGTCGAACTGACTTATTCAATCGATCGAACAAAGAGGTTCTGAAAACCTGGATCAATCAAAGAACATTTGGATCGATTGAGCAGAGAAGATTTATGGAAAAGCATATTTCGATTGATCGAACTTATTTTCGATTTATCGAATTGTCTAGACGCCAAAAAGACTCTTGTATGAGCACGGGAGGACAAAAGTGTATTTTTGTGGGGAGTTCGATTAACCCTTAATTCTTCGGGGAATATATATTTATTTTGGTCGTCTAAGGCTAGGGTGGTTGTAAGTTTGAGAGTGTGAGAAGAATTGGGTTTTCTCTTTAAAGGGTTTTTTTTTCAATGTGAGAAAACAAGTCTTCTCCAAGTTGTGAGAGAATGTGAGAAACGAGTTCTACTCAGTTTTGTAGGTGTGTGAAAAAGGTTGGGATAGAGTGAGTGAGAGAGAGAAACTTATAAGCGTCTTTGTTTTAAGAGATAATGGAAAAAATTTATTGAAAAGCAAAGCAAAACAAAAAAGCCTACAAAATAAAGAGAGAAAAAAAAAAAGGCAATAGCAAGCCATCACCAATGAGGTGAAGGGAAACAGAAAAGAAGAAAAAACAAAGAAAAACCAAAGTAACAACAAAAAGATTACAATTTATCATGCCAAATAGAATCTTAGTCCCTTTCCAAAAAATTAGCTCTAATGGAAATCCAATTGAAGAGATCTCTATAGATACCCTAGGAGGAACAACCAGATGATTGAAGGAATCCCATCTAACTCATGAATCCACCAACCTAAGATCAACTCATTGAAATGGATACGGAAGGTCCAAGAAATATAAAGACGAGAGAGAGAAAGAAACACCAGACCCTCTCAGCCATGGTACAATAAACAAACAAATGATCCACCAATTCCTCCTCCCTCATACAAAGGGCACATCTGTTTTCCATCTACTCTTTAAATGATCAAGGGTGAGAATTTTATCTAGAAAAGCATTTTATATTAGAAGAAACTTTTGAAGGGATACCCAGGATCCAAATACCTCTATGGGGAAAACCAGGGGAACTTTGATTTATCATAGCCAAATAAAGGGATTTAGTAGTAGACCCACCTTTCTAAGAAATACTTCATTCCCACCAATCCCTCAAATTAGGGTTTGATCTCCTACTCTCCAACAAACTCAACAACCTACACAACTCTCCCAACTCATAATCATTCAGATTTCTACACAACCTAGGCACCCAATTATTCACTGTCGAATCAAAATAATCCATCACCGGCATCCAAGGATCAACAGCCAAAGAATAGAGAATCCTAAATGATTCTTTAAGCGGACTCTCTCCAATGCATCTATCTTCTTAAAAACTAATCTCACTTCCCGACCCTAAATTGAATCTAATAAATGTCCAAAAAACCTTAGACATCTTTTGAATGGACTTCCAAATCCCATAACCATGTCTCCCGTTCGCCTTTTTAGTTTCCCGAACTGATAACTCACCAAATCTAGCTACCACCACACGATGCCATAAACTCCCTCTTTCAATCCCAAATGACCACAGCTATGTAAGCATCTTAGACACGGTTTATTCTTCTAGAATAGTGAAATTGTTTTTTATGGCTTCATGGTTTTCCCCCGGTTTGGGGTTTTCCACATAAATCTTACGTCTTGTGATGGTTCTTGTTACGTTTACTTTTAGTCAGTGGTTTTTATTTTATTGCATCCCAAATCCTTCAATACAAGGGTTGTGATCCTGACAAGAGGCACCTCATCAATCTCTCAAAATATGAAAGGAGGGTTTGATGTGATTGAGTCAATATCCTCCCCTAGTTCCAGTCTACCAAGAACAATGTCGAAGGCCTGAAAATATTTGCAAAGTTTCTTTTAAATAGTAGATTGTCCTGATTAAGGGATGCAAGCAGGTGTTTTAAGTTTGTCAGGGTGACTATGAGATTGTGGTTGGAATAGGAACAGAAGCATTATTGTTTGCAGTAGTAATGTGTTTATGTACTTCCAGCTTAAGGGAACTACGTTAATGGTTCTCAGAGTTCATTCCTACGTAGAATCTAGGAGGAATTGAGCTATAGTTGGTTTGCTAAGGTTGGTCTAAGTTGAATTTTTATGCCATGAACCTTTGAATTCGACTGGATACAGCTAAGTTCAGGTATGTGGATGTGTTCACGTCCTATTGTTCTTAATGACACCATTCTCTTTCACTGTCCTCGATTATATGAGGAACAACCAAATTCCATATATTTCCTGGAGCTACCGTATCTCCTATAAATGCAATAGCAGAGAAATCAACAATCAGTACAGAGGCTGAATAGACATTTACAGATTCTGCAACCAGTGGGATTGTTTTAATTGCAAAAACATGACTTGTATTTAATCTATCCACATTCATACAATTTTTTTTTTTTTTTTTTTTTGGCTCAAAATCCAACATTCTGAACATCAGAAGAAGCTTGCATCAAAGCAACATAGCAAATTATCATACACAAAGCAATTCTTTTATTAGAGAACAGAAATGAAAAATGTCTCCCAAAAATTAACAAAAAAAAAAGGCTTTTATCCGATTAAAATCAATAAGCACCCAAATATCTAAAAGCCCACGAACTGAATTAATCACAGAAATCAAACAACATTCGAACCTTGATCTTGAACCGAGTCTTAGGAACATCAGTGCATTCAGACCGAACTTCATAGAAAGAATCTGCAGGAGCTCCAGCGTCCCTCCACATAGCGAATAGAAACCGCCTCGCCAGAAATCAAAACAAAAAAAAAAAAAAAACCCAAAATTTCGACCAGCACCCAGGAGCTAGATCACCTTACAAGATCAAATTCGCAAACAGAGGGGATACAGATTGAACAAATTTCGCAAAGAAGAAAGAAATTTTATTCCAATTAGAAGAATCATTCGTTTTTTTTATTTTTTTATTTTTGATCTGTTACGTTGAGTTGTTGTTCATGGCTTTCTCCGTCCAAAGCTCTCAAAAAGCGGTGAGGTTTTTCGTGTCTTCTGAAGACTTTTCCATGCCGGTCCCATGACCCGCGAAACGGCCGTTAAAAGCGTTTGGTTCCTAACCTAACGGAACGACCCTCTTCCTCCCCTTAACTTCCTCGAGCTTGCCGTTTATGACAACGTGGAATGTGGCCGGCAAGAAGTTGGCAAGAAAATATCCTGGTCTGGGCCAAAGTCGAATGGTTTGGAATCTTTTAACTTGGTCTCCTGTTTGGACCCACTGCTTAGGTGGTCCAGCTAACAGATTATGTGGACCAAAATTCGGCTTGAACAAATAATGATGGTTAAAAATTGTTCTTGGTCATGATTTTTGGCGGAAAAGATTGTATACGGAAATCTGCTTTTCCTGATGTATTAGGATGGCATTAGCGGGTGGACACATCAGTGCTAAAAAGTGATAAGCAACTCCCAAAAAGTGAAAGTCACTTTTAGGTACTGATATGCAGCCCCCTGATGTCATCCTAATACATCAAGAAAAGCAAAT
>JAOXJP010278980.1:0-19640 GCA_025762735.1 Platanus orientalis | reverse complement strand
ATCCACCTCCCATCTCCCAAGATTAATCCCAACCCTCAAAATCACTCCCAAAACTCTATAAATAGAGTGAATTTCATGCTAAAGAGGAGGATAAAAAAAAGAAATTTATTTTCAAGAGAGAAAAGAAAGAAAGAGAGAGAAAGAGAGAAAGAAAGAGAAAAAGAGAAAAAATGGAAGGAAAACTCTAAGTCTGAGGTAAGTACTCCACCCATTTTATTTTTAAAATTTTAGAACACTTAATAGTGTTGCTATTGACCCCAAATAACTCCATTGAAAGCTTCTCATGGTGGGACATAGGGGAGACAAGTTTTGTCTCCCCTTTTGATGATTTTTTCTGACCAATTAAGGGTGCAAAATGCCATAACTCTCTCCATACAAAGAGTTAAGGTCTCAAATTTATATGGTAGGTCAGTGACCTACTTACCCACCAATTTTCACATGAATTGGATTCGATTTGTCCCCCAAAATGTCCCCCACTTGCTCACTGATTTGAAGTGTTTCTGCACTTCACAGTTTGAGTCAAGTGGGTGTCCGAATTTTAATTTACTTTGTATTTCTTGTGTCTATTTGACTCCTTTTTTATTTATTATATAACTGATTTATATGCTTTATTTAATTTTTGTGTTTGATTTTATTTTATTTTTGGTATTTTACTAGAATTTTCTGAGTTCTTTTTCTGTTGTTCCTATTTTGCACTAAATTTAGTCATCCAACTTGTTTGTTCAATAACTCCCTATGTACTTGCTGTTTTGATCTAATTTTATTACAGTAGTCTTATAATAATGTTAATACATTCCCTATAAAATTTGAGCCTAATCCTATGTGTATAACTTCAGGAATGGGCCCCACAACCCTCGGATTTCATAGAGGTCTGTGCAAAACTGCACAGAACCCACCTCTTTTGGAAATTCCAAAAAGGGGTCTATCCTTAGCCAATGGGTATGAAAATTTTTAGACACATACCTGAGGTAATAAACTACTTCTCCATAAAATTTGAGACCCATTGGACCTCAGGAGGTGGCCCAAAAGCTCAAAAAATAGGCTATTGGTTTCTGACTCAGAACCAGTACGCCTGACTCCCACTTCCATGGAGTTCAGGCATACTTAAAGTTTAGGCGTATAGCCTATTTTAGGCATATCATGAAACTATGCTCATTATACCTTGTTGGAAAGATCTCTCTCTTAGCTTTCCAAAGAGACCAACCACGCTCAATTTCGAGTTATATGGAGAGAGATATCCATTTGAGTGCGAACTATCCAGCATACGCCTGAATTTTAATCCAGTTAAAATTCAGGCGTACAATCTATTTCAGGCGTACATCTTGAGATCAGGCGTACTAACCTAAAAACCCTATCTTTTTGTTCCTATGTACCCCATGATATGAAGAGACCCATAGACCCCTGGAAACCCTTAATAAAGACTTATAGACCTTTAGTTTTTTTGTAATGACCAAGTGGGGTCCATTTGGGATAGTACGCTTGAAATCACTTCACTGTGAAGATCAAGCATATACATAAAGATCAGGCGTACTGAGTAGAAAATTTTAATCTTACCTTTTTATGAGAAATCAAAGGGTGGAATGAAACCCCATAAGTCCAGAACTTAGGAAACCCCTTATCCAACATCCAAAACGCTTCATCAACATTTGAACATAGATTAGGCCCAATACCCAACACCTGAATTTTACCTAAGAGACAACGCTAGTGTTGTGGCTGCTACGTCAGTGCGATCCGACTGAGTAACCTAACCCAACCATTGCCTTTTAATCCTTCCCGACTTTTTATCAGTCTCCACCTTACCCTAAGGGTCATGTCGTACTGGTTCACGACCTAAAGACCCTAGGACGTGACCGTAGCCCAACTAGGTCCCTAAAACACTCAAATTGGTATAACGTAGTCTCAACCTCCTTTTACTAACACATTTCAGTAGCGAGGAGTACTCTGTAAGTATATAAAAACCCTAAAATGAACCTACCCTGAACCAATCTCATAGTCAAACATACTTGACTACCGAGACTTACAAACCCTCAGAACTACATGCAGTCTGATCCCGACAAAATCATAGGAACACAGAACCATACAAGATCGGGTATGTAGGCAGCCAGAGACTATGTCTCAAGTGCGACTACAATGATCACACCATAGGGGTGGTCCAAACCAACAAACACATGCACACACTATCGCTTACTAGCACTTGAAAGTTGCTAGGTTAGAGGAGCCACCCTAAAAAGGTGGACAATTAGGGTGCCTAACACCTTCCCCAATTACAACCAAACAGCTTACCCAGATCCCTAAAAACTAGACCAGTTAGAGAGTCAGTCCTAGGCCCAAGTGCCTAGCCCAGGCTAAAAAGCCCATATAGGGGAAAGGAGGCAAGCATCCAACCCTACCTGTAAAAACCAGAGTTGGTGGAGACTCTAAGCCAAAGCCCAAAGGCCAACCTAAGTAAGCCTGGCGCGGTTCCCCGAAGTGGGGCAGGTAGACCACTCGGTATTTTTGCGATGCCCACAATATGTATAGGCTTAAAAATGCACTATATGGTCTTAAACAAGCCCCAAGAGCTTGGTATGAGAGACTAACAAAATTCCTTCTTGACAAACAATTTACTAGGGGGAGTTTTGATAAAACACTCTTTATAAAGAAGAATGATGACTTCATACTCATTGTACAAATTTATATTGATGACATAATATTTCATGTAACATGGGAAGATATGGCACATGAGTTTGCTCACACTATGAAGAGTGAGTTTGAAATGAGTATGGAAGGGGAATTGAAGCTCTTTCTAGGACTTCAAATTAGGCAAACCAAGAATGGTATATTTGTAAACCAATCCAAATTTTTCAAGGACTTAGTATCTAAGTTTGGAATGACCCAATCCAAACCTCTTCACACTCCCATCAACACTAGTGAGAAAGTAAACAAAAATGCAGAGGGTAAAGATGTTGACACTAAGATGTATAGGAGCATGATAGGTAATCTTCTCTATCTCACTGCGAGTAGACCAGACATATCATTTAGTGTTGGTGTGTGTGCAAGACACCAAGCTGCTCCAAAAGAGTCACACCTCAAAGCCACAAAATGAATTATTAGATATATTTATGGGACTCTAAATTATGGACTATGGTATCGGTTTGATACCAATAGTGTCATAGCCGATTACTTAGATGCAGACTGGGCTGGAAATGCAGACGACAGAAAAAGCACAAGTAGAGGGTGATTGTATGTTGGGAATTACCTCGTATCTTGGTGCAGCAAAAAGAAAAACTCGTTATCTTTGTCTACTGCTGAGGCCGAATACATTACGGTAGGGAGTGGGTGCACTCAGCTTCTATGGATGAAGCAAATGATGAACGACTATGGTCTTGAGCAATCAGTGATGGAATTGCTTGTAGACAACAAGAGTGTTATTCAAATCTCAAAGAACCCTGTTCAACACTCTCGCACTAAACATATAGACATTAGGTACCACTTCATTCAAGACCTAGTAAAAGAAGGAGTGATTGGCCTTGAGTTTGTTGAGACTGAGAATCAATTGACTGACATATTCACAAAACTTCTTGATTTGAAAAGGTTCATTCATTTGAGAAGTGCAATTGGCATGTGTGAGATTTGAGCATTTAAGTATAATGAGGAAGAGAAGCAAAAACTACTAAATTAAGGCAAAATAGGCAGTTTCAGCACTTTCGAATCAATCCAGATACCCCCGGATCAATCCGACCGGATCCATTCAGCATAGTCAAATCAATCTGACACGACGGTTCCAACGGGAAATGAATCGTTAGTTGGATACAAAAAGGGTAAAATGCCTATTCACTCTAAATATTTCATTTACTCTCTCTTCTCCCTCAATTCTCCCTTGTCTCTCATCACTCCATGGCTCCACCAAAGCGGAATGCTAACAAAGGGAAGGCCCTGGCTTCTTCAAAGATGCCGATTCAAAAGCCTACAAGGCCACCACCGGTCAATTATAGGCCATTTCTCAATGCCTCATGCCTCACCAATTACAAGAACTACTTCTCAAAAAGGCCAATAGCAATGGAGAGACATGTCCATGAGAAGACTCTTTTTGACACTCTCATAGGCTATGAGCTTGTGTCTAGTGGATGGGAATCCCTTATGACAATTAAAGGGACTATTCAAGAGGAGGCGGTTTAGGTATTTTAGTCCAACATCCATGACTCCAACCTCGATACGCTTGTCTTCCACACCGAGGTCTACGGTGTTCAGATGGACTTAGACCCTAGCACTTTATCCATCCTGCTAAGGATTGCCAGACCTTCTGTCCAAGCGATGGCAGTTCCTCCCAAAGAGCTCGACAAGGCCGTCATATCAAAGGTTTTTGGTCATGAGAGCATGACTTGGTTCAGGAAGCTACAGGCTACTGAATGCCTGTTAGAGGTGAGGTTGTTGAATTTGATCTTCTCGCACAACCTCTTCCCGATGATGCACAACAACGACATGCCTGACATGATGGTACATGTCATATATTCCCTCCTTACTAAGAAGGAGATAAACATTGTGGCCATCATGCGCCACATCATCATCTCAGAGGCGAGGAACTCCAGTGCCTCTCGGTTGCTCCCATATGGTGTGATGATCACACACCTATTGGAGGTGTGCGGGGTTTCATTCCCCAAGGATGCCACTACCCTGAGGCAGGGGACCAAGATAGGTCAGTCGACTATCCAGCGAATGCTTTGAGAAGGCACACACTCGAATAAAAGGAAGCTTACTCCATTAGAAGCAAGATCCTCTGGGGCTGTAGTACCACCACCTCTTGTGCACACGAGAGTTCCCCCACCAACAGCAGTAGCAGAACCAGTTGTTCCTACACCTCCTCCAACTCCAGTTGCCCCGTAGGGCAAGCCCCGAGTACCTATTTATGTTCAAGAGGCCTTGAACAGTCTTAAGGAGTTGTCCGGGTGCATCATTAGCCATCTAGAGAAGATGACGGATAAGCTCAATAGCATTAAGCTTCAGGTAGAGAGATTGGAGCTCAAAGTGGCTCCCCAGCTCCCTCACCATCCCAGTATCCCACTTAATCTTCGGACACAGAGTGATGAAGATGAGGATGACGATGAGTGACTGTGATGATGAGTGATTTACTTTGTACATTTGTTACTTCTTTTACATTTTTCACATATTGTAATCTCTAAGGTTTTTGGAATTTTAAATATATGAATGGAAAACATATTTTTGTCTTGTGTTTCATTCTATATCTCTTGATTGTTTTCCTTGCTTTATATTGTTCATAATTACCAATTTCATGCCAAAAAGGGGGATAAAAAGCTCATAGATATAGGCATGGATAAAAGGACAAAAGGTGAGAGAGAATGCTATATGAGCATTCATATAGGAGAGTAAAGCTACCTTGGATGCTATATAATGCTATATAAGCATTTATATAGGGGGAGTAATGTAATGCATCAAGTATGCATTTGAGGGAGAGCTAATTGAGAAAGTTAAGAAAAGAAGCTAATTTGTAAATTTTTAATCTTAAAATTTTCTCTAATGCAATGAACCAAAATATATATATTATTCATATTGCATTTCATGTGCTTACTTGAGTATGCTTGCTTGATCATGTTTATTTCCATTTGACTATATTGGCTTGAGAGAGGTATTGTTTGTCAAATGTGATTTCAAGTTATGAGGCCAAGCATCTAAGCAAAGTTCTTGAACTAAGAGCCCAAGCAGCACAAATCAAGGGGGAGTTCAAGAGTACGAAAATCAAGAGTTCAAGACTTCAAGTCTCATCATGTGGTTAAATGTATCACTCTTGAATTTTCATGGAGTCTGTAAATTCATTGCATATATTTATTGTACTCCATCCATGTATTTTAATATGTTTTATCATGGAATTACCAAAGGGGGAGATTGTTGATGTATATTGTCAATTCCATATTGTAAAAATACATTGAGTGGTAGATTAGGCATGGCATGAGCACAATACATATCTTGAGTCATGTCTGTAATCATCAAGTTGTTGGTTTCTAAGATGGAAGACAAGCTCCAATCACTTAAAGTCGAGGATGATCCATTCCTAAGCCTGCTAAGGTTCAAAGTCTTGAAGACCAAGGCTCATCAAGCTCAAGAAGGTTTTTAAAAGTATATAATGTGATAGGCATAGGTTAAAAAGCCCAAAATTCATTTTCATAACCTTATGAACCAACCCATGCTAGATTCCTAAGTGAGTGGGAGTAGGAACAAGGCATTCTAGTAGAAAAATAGGGGAATTGGATCGATCCGGAGGGGGTCGGCCCAATCCGCACTTAGCAGATTGATCCACTACTTACCGGATCGATCCAAAAAATCAAAGGTGTCGGGAGAGATGCCAAATATATATAATCAATCTAAGGATGTCGGATCAATCCGTGCGGATCAATCCAACATAACCTGATCGATCTGCATTCGTAGAATTTCAAAAAATATATATAATCAACGCCTACGATTTTTTGACTGTTGGGAGAGATGCCAAATCAAGGGTGTTCGACTGTGCTCGTCCCCTATAAGTATGAGAAAAGCTCAAGAGAGCTCTCCAACAATCAAGAACACACCAAAAACAAAAATCAAGAAAAGAGAAGAGGGGATTAAAGAAAGCTAAGGCATTTACACCCCCCAACTACCAAAGGCTCATGCCAATAAGGCACTTAACACTTAAAGAACAAGAAAAGGTAAGCAAGGAGAAGGGTTTACTCCCAAGTAAACCCTTGAGAGTAGCTTTAAGAAGCAAGAAGCACTCTTGGAAGTTTGGTGGAACCTATTGGCATACAAGCTCAACAAAAGAGCAACCACCTTCATGTGCATCAAGCAATACATCAACCTTGTAAGGTAAAGTGTATTAATTTAATATATTCTCTTGAGACCTTAGCACCCGCTGAAGACACCAGGTGTAGACCATAGCACTACCATCGGAGACACCAGTAGTATAGACCAATACCTGCTAGAGACATCGGGTATAGACCTCTCCCGTCAGAGACACCAGGAGTAGAGCTTGCTATGCAAGTATAATAGGTTTTGTGATTTTAACCTTGATTGTAATGCAATTCAATCTAAATAAAAGTTAGTAGCACAGTTGGGAGCTTTGAAAGTGGATGTAGGCCCGAGTGTCGAACCATTATAAATATTGTGTTGTGTGTTTGCATGTGGTGTGAATTGCCTTGTCTCTCTATGTATGTTTACGTGGCATGTTTATCATTTCCATAACTTTCATATTTACAATTAAGTGAAAACACAAAGTAATAGAAAGATCACAAATTTCCATTACATTGCACTTGAAGTTATAAGAACTAAAGCATATTTGTAAGTGCATTAAAATTCCAAGTATCATAACAAACATCTTAGATTGGAATTTTAATTGGGGGTAAACTAAATAGAATTTTTAGAAATCCTATTCACCCCCCCTTTTAGGATAAAAACCCGGACTTTCATACATGTCTCTTGGATGCCTTTGGACTCTTTGCATAAGCCTGTTACTTACTTTAATGGATTTCCTTCACTTCATGTTAATTCTTGTTGAATTGTGTAAGTTCTATTGATTCTCATGTTAGAATCTTGAAATTTTGATGTATTACATTAGGCTTTGGATGCATTAGGAGATTTTGGTGGCATGAGTATGTTACTTTTAGCATTATTTACTTCGGTATTTTCATGAGATATCTTAATTGGGCTTCAACATGAGTTTTGGAGCATTCATGAACATCCTATTTGTCCTTAGAATTGAGTCCAGTATCTTCATTGCATTTTAGTATTTGGCCTCTTACATGTAATTTACCTCTTCGATTTTTGGACTCTTTGTGAGATAAGGACATATGGACATTTTTACATGGAATACTTATGTAGTAATTACTTTACATAAGCAAGGTTTTGACATTTTGGATTCGGGCACGAGGTTTTGATATGATATCCCTATATGGGAACATTCCTTTTTAGGCGCAGATACTCCTAAGTGGGTTGGTCCTTATGACCTTTAGGTACTCTACTGTCAGATCACATCAATAGGCAAAGGGGCATTATTTTCTTAGTTATTTACTGTGTATGATCTTTATGACCTTAGAGAACCTTATATGGTTTGCATAAATGTAAGCCCAAAGACCTTTTATATGGATTGCCCTTCTTGGGCCTAGAGACCCACTTCGTGGGTTGACCTTATTAGTTCTTAGGTAACTAATCATCGGGTTACATCAATAGGTGAAGACGATCCTAGTGGTCCAATATATGTATGCCTAGTTACCAAACTTTATAAATGGTGTCATCAGGTATCCAATTATCGGGTCACATCAATAGGTGAAGACGTATATAGTGCCCATTGGTCTTATGACCCCGAAGACCTTTATTGGGGTTGGTCATTTATAGCAAAAGACTTATTTGTGAGCAATTTGTATATGTTCAGAATTTGTCAAAGACTCTACATGGGTTATATGTTATGTTTTGTCGAAGATCCTACATAGGTTAGATGTTTTGTTTTGCCGAAGACCCTTACATGGGTTATATGTTTTGGATTTGTCAGAGATCCTTCATGGTTTATTTATATTAACATTTGATTTTGTTGAAGACCCAATATGAGTTTATTTACATTTGGTTTCGATATTTGAAGGAAACCCTTATGGGTTAGCATATGGCATATAGCATGTAGCATATGGCATATAGCATGTAGCATATGCATGTTCAGTATTGGTTTGTTTTGGACATTCACGTGGTTATCTTGTAACATGAACATACTTTAAATCATAGTAAGGATACATGTGTAGCATACTTGTTGCACCTGCATATGCATTTTGATTCCTTACTCTATCTTGATTCATCATCTTTGCTATGGTGATTACTTTTGGCCTCCTATGTGTTGCATAAACTGTGTACCTTTTCGTTGAGCCCACCAAACTTACCTCAATTGACTCCCCCTTACATATTGAGGCTCAGATGCATATATGCACCACATGAAGCTGCACAATTGCGGATTGAAGTAAGAATAGGGCAGCCAAACCCCTAATTCACCTTTTGTTTTTAGTTTTCATTTTGAACAAGAGATGTACTCTTATTTTTATATCGGTGTTGTGCCCCTTTTTAGGAAGAGATTATCATATTGTTGTGGGCATGTTGAGGCCATTATTTCATATTGGTAGACATATTGATGTTTGTCTTAACGGCTTGTGGAAGCCTTACTTTGAATATGGACTAGTAGAGATATGGTTATAATTACATTTTTGCTGCACTTTGATTTAGTTTGGTGATGGTATTATCTAGTCTGCAGTACTTGACATGGTAAACAGAAAATGAATGAGTAATCTGTTGTGTTAGACGAATGTAAATGGTTTGAACACATTATTAGCATTATTCTACTGCAATATGTATCTGGACAAATAGACTTAAACAGGTAAAAAGAAAAAAAAATTATATAGAAAATGACAAGTGAATAACTGTCACTTCAAAAACGGGATCTCCCCATTATGAGATACGGGTTCAAGGTGTGTCATCCAATGTCACGGATCTGGATTCGGAATCAAACTACGGCTTGTAAATCCAAGTTGTTACATATTATCCCACATATTTGATGCTTACATTGGTAGCATACCTCAAATCAAACCACAATCCTCAATAATCTAAGGTTGCAAATGACTGCTTGACGTACCCAACTCTATTTACTTAATTTTAGGTTCAATATGTTGGAATAGTCCATAATTATATATAGTTCTATTTAGGTCCTACAATGGGTATCCTATAAAAATACGAGTAAATAACTTATATTTCTAGAGTATAATATTTTCATTTTTACTCATATTTGTCTTCTTTTTTGCATTTATAGTTTTTATCTACTAATAAAATTTATTTTTTTGTTCTTTTTAAGTAAATCATAGTACCATTAGTAAATTAAAACTTCTAAAATAAATAAAGTCTCATTCAGTTAACTCTTACAAAGTGTAAATAAAATTAAGGAATTTTATTTTAAAAATATTTTTAATTTTTTAAAAATATTACAGCTAAAATTATTCCTCTCAGCTCATATAAAGTGCTTTTATACAATGTCCGTGAAACTAGAGTTATCACATAGTTTTATTATATAACTACAAAAACTTTGAGTATTTAATAAAATATGTAGAAGATTTGAAATGAAAAAAAAAAAAAAACAGATTACCTTGAAATTTTCTTGTGCTTTCAGTAAAAATATGTTCTAAACAAGTACACCATGCTTACCAGAAATAAATATCAAACCATGAATGATAATTCTATACATATGGAATATACTTGTGGTTCTATAAGTCTTATTTATAAAGGGAAGATATTCAAACTACATTCTTATGTGCAAACGTGTCGTCAATTATTAGAGACGAATCAACATAGTGCAGAGAATCGTGCTTTTAGCCATTGGATCCCTATCCACATGATGCCTATATTGAAGTGAATGTTAACAGCATGTTGACACCTAAGGATGTGCTTCATAAATCACTTCTCTTCATGAATCATTCCATCTAAGTGACTCAAAGTTTACAAAGTATAAGACCAATAAGCTTTTCAATAGAATTTTTCAAGACTCCCAATGCTAATCCCATAAGAAAGATTCAAGCTATTGAAACGAAACGTGGACCCAAATTTCGTGAAACTATTGCAAATACACAATCAAATGACAAAAGAAAGAAAAATTAGAAAAGTTATGGCATGGTACTTACAAGTTAAAGAGTGTTATCACTTGCTTATATCTCCCCAAAAAATCGTTTTGGAATAACTGCATGATATAACAACCTCATAAATCATCTCCAACAACAAGAAGCAAAATATACATGAAAAATTACAAAAATTAAGAGAAAAGGCATACAATTACATATCTTTGGGTAAAGCTTTTGTTCAAATAAAACTTGGGAAGGTAAGGGAAACACAAAGAAGAAGGTAGCATTTATAGGATGGAACTACAAAGAACTTGGACAAGAAGTAATCAGTTGGGGTAGAATAAAGATATTGTCTTCCTTACTAGTGTTGCTTTGCAAGATTCTGAGGTAGAGCTATGAAACGCTTTGTTCTTGACATTGGTAATTGTCAATGCGTGTACATATGGGTGAGCATCATCATATTCATCACTTTATCAAAACTTTAAAAGGAGATCATAGGTGGAATACCATATCTACGAAGTTAGGTGTTCACAATACATTGTCTGTATGATGATAACAAAAATTGGAGCTGCTGATATCATTGGTCAGAGTTGAAAGGACATCATAGTCAGCTAAATTCCTCAATTTGATTCGATAATTAGGAATTAGCAAGTATTAGTAAACAATAAATTAATTGGAAATGGAATATTTTGGTTTGGGGTTGTAGGACCTAAAAATGGGCCAAAAGCCCACACAAGAGGCCACATGTAGCATGTTCGGAGGATCAGGGCTTATTGATATATTGCAGAGAATGAAAATCAGCTTGATCAGATGATTATCACAATCTGATCTTTGCATAATATTTTAAAGATAGATGGAATTTCGTTAAAAGTTGCGCAATAATAAGAAAAATGCATGGTTCTTTGCCTCTTTGATATGATTTTTGGCCTAGTTAATCTCTTAAAATAGAAATGGGAATTATTTGTAAGAAAGAAAGGTAATATGCATTGTTAACTACAATGGTATAGCGTCATTCTGCAAATAGAACAATTTTTTGGTTTTGTTTAGTAAAAAATCAGCTCTTCAACAAAGTGATTTTTCATTACTTGGATGCTCATCATGTTTTTGCTATGTTAAGTAAGGAATACCATAGGAACCCATTAAAGCACTTGATTAGGGATCATGATATAGTGATCGAAAGTAAGCTGATTGCTTCAACTGCATTATTGGTTATGAGCATTGCCCTATTGTTGTAAAAATCCTTTAGGCTAATTTTCATGACATGAATCTTCCACCCACTATGAACATGAATGCTAATGAGATTATTCTTATCCCTTAACTATATTGTTGTGACAAAATAGCACAACAGAACAAAATACAGATTGGATTCAAGTATGTGACGTATATGAAACAAAATGAGAAAATAGTAAATGACCAAAAATAATCACACAACACTATAGTTAATGTGATTCAACAAAATTTTCCTAATCCACAAGCGAAGACGATCAAAACCTTCCATGAAGATAGAGAACAACGAGATTACAAAACGCATAACGGTAAGTTCCTAAACTCAAAGGAAAAACCCCAAAAGAAACTCTCCACACAAATACGTTCTTATTTCTCTTACAAACAAGTTTTAATTTCTGCTGAACTTTTGCAACTCACAAAACCCACAAGCATCTCCTTTTATAGAGACCCAATGGAACACTACATAGTAAAGTGGGTCAAACACCCAAAATACTCCAAAGCCAAAAACGTCGTTTTTGCCTTGGTGGTTCCATGTGAATTCAAGATACGGCTCATCAAATCTCCACCTTGCCTTGAATTCTACCAAACCAAAATAAATGAAGTTCTTTGGTCATCTTCTCCACCAAACCCCGAAGGGTAAACAATTAGCTCTTTTCCAAATTAAACAAGTCTAAGCTACCATTAAACTCAATCACCAAACCCGGTTTTATCAACATATTTGTTGACTCCTCGGCACTAAATGCATCCGAAATCATGTCTTCAAAATTGACTCTAACTGGAGGTCTAACGTTCAAATTGGGTACAAAACCATGTGGTTGAACATCTGAAACCTAAATATGACTGAAAACAACATCCTCAATTCTCAATGAAATAAGACTCTCATACTTCAACTCCACCTCCAACTAAATATATAAATTTTTGCCTTCCATAACCTATTAGCTTGGACACAGCAGAACAGAATCACAAAAGTCAACACCTCCATGTTGCTTTCCATGAGCACAACGCTTACAAAACCCAAACCTCTCACCATAGAACAAACCTCACTTGCTCAAATATGTCAAACCTCTTACATTCATGTGACTCATTCGCTTATGCTACAACTGTGTATAGAATATACCTAAATATGATACAAAAGACAATTGCTCCACCTTAAACGTTGTTCCTGAGCAGCACATAAAGGTTCCCAACCATTTTTTTCGTTGAATATCTCCACCTCTAACCTTGCGTTTAAAACCTTCACAGCTACCGCAAATTTTAAAACAGAGAATCCCCAACTTACAACTTTAAACAACAACTACTAGTAACTAATAACCCAAAATAGGACCTTGTACTCAGAACAAAAACAATCATTAACACCAACTCATAGCAACTTTAAGCTCTGATATTAGTTTGTTGAAATAAAAAAACACAACAGAACAAAACACGGATTGAATTCAAATAAGTGCAATCCTTGGATAATTCTAGGGCATTTTTAGGATTGTTGTGATTCTGAAATAATGTAGTTAAAAGGTTGAAAAGACTTTAATGCAAGTTTCCTTTCTTATTAATGTGTACTTTTTGTATTTGTTGATACGAATATTAGTTTCCTTTCTTATTAATGTATACTTTTTTCAATGTGACATGTATCCCAAAATAGTGGAAAAATTAATGGGTCATTTTCACTTTTTGTAATACATGTCACAACGTAGACTATGCCACACTTTACCACACTTTCAAGCTGTAGTAGACGATTTGTGTCTTGCTAAACCCTTCCTTTATTCAGAAGCATTTGGTTTGAATGGGATCTGACTATACTACTTCACTATTCTTTTCTTCATTTGTACGGCCGCTTTTTTACGAGATGCTTTGCTTTTAATTCTTTTAGTAGAGAAAAAGCAGGGTTTTTTTTTTTTTTTATAATTAGAAAAAGCAAGTTATTAGATATCCCAAATCAAGAGGAGTGCTTGATAGGAAAGAGGGCTGGCGAGGTTAAATTTATTTGATGGAAGGAAAGTCCCTTCCCCTCTCCTTTTGACCTTTTGTGATCACATCCATCTTGTCGGTTGTGTTGAATGATATATGCTACCGAAAACTATTTCGGGCATTTGGCCGTTGGGGACTATCAGTGGGGCCAGTCCCAAACCAACATCTTAAATGACAACTAACGAGGCTATCTTTGTAAATAAATATGGGTACTCAGCTTCTTTGTATTTACCAAAACAACCTCTTTATTTTACCATCGTGTTGAACTGACATGATTTCTCACCAGTTAAAATTGAGACGACTGAAAATATACTTATTTAAGTTCGGAGAGATTTTATACTTTGATCGCTTTCAAGTGGTGTTGTGATGGAGTCCTTAAAAGGACGGTCAGGGTATCGTCCCTAGATTAAAACCGTAGGTAGGTTCAGAAGCTTATACCATCTTTCTATAATCCTATTATACAATAAGAGTCTGATTATCAAACTACTACTTCTAATTATTATTATTAATGATTATAAGTTTGATTATCTATTTACAAGAAAAAATTTGGCTCACGTCCTAGGACGTGTTCTCCCTTGCATCCTCAGGATATGATTTTGAATCTCATATTCCAATTTTGTTGTTAATATTCCAATTTTAGGTACCTCGTCCATAACATGAATAACATTCTTCACGAATGTTACCTTCAAATTGTGACTTTTTCAATGTCCTCTATTTTGGTTTTTTCGAAACTTTGCAGGACTTGAAGCAATGTCCTGACACCAATTATCATCACAAGAACAGCTAGGGTTGGCAATTCATGTTGGAGGGTCAGGTTCATGTTGTGTCGAGATAAGGGTATACAACTATATAGTTCAATCCGAAGTTGACCCGTTTATTAATCGTGTCAAAGCAGGTCAACCCGCTTTGACCTGAAACATGCTTATAGTCAACCTTAACCTACTTATTTCGTGTTGGGCTTGTGTCGGGTTTGTGGGTTATGTGGTAATACGTGTTTGCGGGTTAGATTCATGTCATATCAAGTTAAGGGTATACGACTCTATGGGTCAACCAGAACCCAACCCAATTATTAATCATGTCAAAGTGACCCACTTTGACCCAAAACACGTTTACAATCAATCCTAACCTGCTTATTTCATGTTGGGTTCATGTCAGGTTCATGGATCATGTCAAACATTGCCACCCCTAGGAACAGCTAATGACGAAAATTTTCCAATGCCAAAATGGGGATCCCAAAAATATTCATTTTCATATATATATAAGTTGGGAGAATAATGTTTTTCCTTGTGTGATGATTTGGCAATTACGAATGGAACCCCCATCGCGGGTGGAATGCCCATCCCGGGCAAAATCCCCATTATAGATGAAATCTCTATTATAGGTACAACTTGTTTTGCATTGCGGGCAAAACCTTCATCGTAGGTGACATTTCCATTGTCGTAGGTGGGATCTCCATTATAAGCACAACTTGTTTTTCCATTTCAGACAAAACCTCCATTGTAGGTGACATTTCCATCGTAGATGAGATCTCCAATGTATGCACAACTTGTTTTGTCATTGTGGGAAAAAACCCCATCATAGGTGACATTCCCATCGTAGATGGGATCTCCATTATAAGCACAAATTGTTTTGCTATTATGGACGAAACCCCCAATGTAGGTGGAATCTACTTTGTAGCTACAACTTGTTTTGCCATTATGGACAAACCCCATCATATGTGACTTTTGTTAATGTAAAATATTTGTAATTGTCAATTTCATTCCAAAATGTAAAGTACATGGTGTATGTAGCGGTCAAGTCTTCTATTCTTATATGTATGTAATTATTTGTATACATTGAGTTATATAAGTCCAACTTAAAGTCCAGGAGAACAATAGAAGGCACATTCTTCAAGACCGAAAGCAATGTGAAGACTATGAAGATGTCTCAAGCTCCAAATCAAAGCACATCAAAAGTCAACCACTGATCATTCAAAGGTATATTTAATGTATAAAGGTTGGTAAGTGTTATAGATGAGGAATACTAAGACCAAAAACCATATGTGATATATAGAGAACTTCCCCTGAACAATAAGGTGAAACCCAACTAGTTTCCTCGAAGAAAAAAAAATGAGCTAAGAAGTAAAAGGTTTTAGTACATCAAGTTGCAATCCGGTTCATGGAACACATTGATCAAAACTGGCCCTTAAAGTTTAAACGACAGTAACTTTTGATCCCGTCGCCCGATTGTGTTCCATAAGTATTCAAAACGACATGTTCAATGAGCTCTGCAATTCTAAAACATAAAAAATATATAAAAATGGCAAGGTTTTAATCAATCGAATATAATCTGGATCAATCAAACAGGTTTCATCAATTGAGAAATGAATTTAATTAATTAAACAAAATGCAATTCTAGACCCTATCAAAGTTCAATTGATCAAAAAAAAAATCTCAATTGATCGAGAATCCTAGAATTGAAAAGTCATCAGCTTGAACTCATCTAAACAACTAAATTTTTTACCATTGGAAAAGAGTCCTTGGGGGCATTTTGGTCAAGGTTTTTTCACTTTATAAATAGGGAAGAATCCCCAACGGTTTGGACAAAATTCTACATGAAAACCTTGTGAAATTGTGTCCAATTGTGAGCCTAAACTTGTAAATTCATCCATAAGTTGAGTGGAAACCAAGTTAGGTTTCCTATACTATAGTTATATCTATTGGACAGCTAATTCTATAGATAAATCCTTGTTTATCCATAAAAGGTGTTCATTATAGTCAAATCATCCTAAAAAGAGGCATTCCCATTAAGAAGATACATTGCAATTAAACTAAATTGAGTTCACCAGAGTCACTGGACTTGTAGCCTTCATCAAAGACACTGAAGGCATATTCTCAAACTTTCATCATAGTAGGAAGTGGTTTGATAAGTCTAACGGAGTCATTAGACGTGAGCACTTGTTAGAGTCATAAAGTGCAAATTCTTCAGCTCTCACTGAAGACATTGGGAGTGAATTCTCGTGCGGATCCAGACACCAATCGAAGTCAATAGATGTGAGGCGTACAAGGTGAGAGGATTCTTGATGAAATTTTAAGTATTTCAAGTTGCTAATTATCATGTAATAGATTAGGGAATCTATTAAAAAATTAACAAACTCGGAGAAGAGCTTTCGAGAGTGGATGTAGGCATCAAAGGAAGGCAGTACCACTATAAACCTTTGTGTTTATTGTGTGATGTTTGCTTGTGTTCATTATTCATATTTGTTGTGTAAATTGCATTTTCTTTAATTGATTCAATTATTTATTCTGCTGCATAATTAAGTTAAAATCTTAAGCAAACTAAATTGAAAAGTAGTGGGGCCAAATAGTTTTAAAAAATTGGGCTAGATCCTATTTACCTCCCTCTAAGATCAATTGGATTGGTATCAAGTCGATATATTCTATTGGGCTTAACATCTCGAAAAAAAAGGCCATGTAGATATCCGATATGGCCAAAGGTATGTCCAATGTTAAACTAGCATATTTTGATGGTTCTAACTACACTTACGGAAGGCGCATATGCTAATCTTCCTTAAAGCATAGGATATAACCATCTAAAACTCCATAGTTTTAGGATGGTTTGCTCCGAAAGATGAAGATAGTAGCAAGTGGACTACTAGTGAAAAGAAAGCCTCTACAACAAACTATAAGGCTTTGAACATCATAGTATGTGATGTTAGTGTTGAAGAATTCAAAACAATAAGTACCCTAGAAACAACAAAAGAAGCATAGGATTTACTAAAAATAACCAATGAGGGAACTAGCACCACAAAGCTGTCCAAGCTTCAAATGCTAACCACTAGGTTTGAGACTATTAAAATGAAAGATAGTGAATACTTCATTGAATTCTACTCCGAGTTCCAAAATATAGTCAACTCCATGTGGGGACTTGGTGAGGTGATGTCTAACTCTAAAATAGTTAGAAAATTTCTAAGAACTTTCCCTAAAAGATTCTACCCCAAAGTCACCGCCATAGAAGAGAGCGAAAACATTGACAAAATCAAAATAGAAGAACTTGTAGGTTCTTTATAGGCTTTTGAATTAAAGCTCAAACTGGCTAGAAAGAACTTAGGCTCTTAAGGTAGACGAATCTAGTAACGAGGAGGAACCATAAGTTGCAAGGAGATTAATAGAATTTGTTAAAAAACACATGAAAAGAATTCTTTCTTCAAAAGAGATGTAAGAGAACACTATAAGAAAAGAAGTAGGAGAACCTCAATGCTATGAGTGTCAAAGCTTTTTTCACATAGCCGTCAATTGTGCCAATAGGAAACTGGAATCCAAAAACAAAGCCATGGCTATTACATGGGATGATGATTCTGATGAATCAGATGATGAGTCATCAAGCATTGAAGATGAATCATATGCCATTAAAGCTTTGACTACCACCACTGAATTTCATAATAATGTTGAGGAAGATACATGTAGTGATGAGGATGAAGATGTTGAAGACATCCAAGAAGCTTTTAACAAACTATACCTTGAGAGAATAGAATTGGCAAAAGAAAATCTGAAACTGAAAAAGGAAAATAGAGAGTTAAAGGAAAAGTCCACTTCCTTAGAATCAAATTTGTAAGAACATAGTAAAAACCCTATCTAAAGAATTAGAAAAGAAGATAACTTTAATTGAAATAAGTGAAGATCTTCTAAGAAAGATACAAGATTTAGAGAGTAAAATGCAAGGCTTAGAAGACCAAATCCCCTAAAATTAATTTCCCAAGGAGAAGAAAATTTTGAGAATATGTGCAAAAGAAAGGAAAATGTGGGACTAAGTTATAAATGAGAGACTAGGGCTACCTCTAAAGCATGACACTCTCATAACTTGAGTTCTAAATGTTCAACACAATAAAATGCTATTATTGTGGACTCTAAGGATACACGAAATTCAAGTGCAAAAAGAGAGTGAGGGATTAGAAAATTCATCAGTCCCCAATCCTAAAAAGAAAAGAGCAAGGAAGAAAAAGTATAGAAAATGAAATGGCTTGGCACTTAAATCTTAGGAAGGAAAGAAAAAAATTAAGTATGACTCTTAAAAGGTAATATGGGTAAGGGAAAGTCACCTTAAATCTAAAGGTTACAGTATTTATTGAATTTTTTTTTTATTTGTGTGTGTGTGTGTGTGTGTGTGTGTGTGTGTGTGTATGTTTTAATTGGTTATAGCTATTGATGTGTTTCCTTTTAAGAGTTTTTGATAAGTCAAACACTATAATTTAGAATATATTGAAATGACTTCACTATTGATGCTATGTACTCCCTATACGTGTGCTTATAAGTGAAACTTTTATATGCATCTTATACTCTTAACCTATCTTGTAACACCCCGCACATGTTGCATGCACTTAGTAGAATCATAGTTGCATAATCAATGATTAAAAATATTTTGAATATATTTAATTTTGTACTTAAAGTTTATTAGTGGCATTTTGACACATATAAGTGATTGATAAAGTTGAATTAAACATAGAAAGGAAAAGAAAAGAAAAACAAGTCGAGGACTAGGCAAGTTCTAAGGTTGCCCCAGACAACAAATTTGGGATAATTTCATAAGTAAACTTGTATCAATCCCATAGGAATCACCTTATAAATCATATATCATTAAAAATATCTATGAGTCTACTTTCTAATGCATCAAATGATGAAGGAATTGGAGTTTCCTAGATACTTTTTCCACCAGGTGTCTATACTGTCTAATATGGTATAAGTTAGTAGATTTAGGGTTACTTTAAAGTTAAACCTGTCTTAATTCCTAACTAATTAACTATCAAAGTATATACCATTGAAAATATCTAGGACTCTACTTTCCAACGCAAAAAACGAAGATCAACTACAA
>JAOXJP010278979.1:0-34045 GCA_025762735.1 Platanus orientalis | reverse complement strand
AAATCAAAATTCCTTCATTTGACCTGTTTCTCACCATATCTCGGTTTCGGATGTTATCTCTTCGTGATAAGCTGCGAGACGTGAGACGTCTCCGTCTCTTGAAGCCGTGATACGAGTTATGATAATGAGATTTTGGACCTTGCATAGGATACAGTTGCAAAAGCCTTTCAATAAATTAATTAATAACCAAAAAATAAAATTATGGAATTTCAGCCTAGGGGCAAAATTAGAATTTTACAAAAAGGAAAATTACTAAAATACCCCTGATATGCATCAGAAAATTCTAAGATTTTAGGAGTATTCTACGTAGACCTTCAAGGTACTTTCCTCAAAATTTCATGAATTTAGGAGGTCTCTAGCTATTTAAACTAGAAAAACCCCACTTAGATTGCCTGAAAATTACAGAAACGTTAGAAAATCAAGTACTATAATCTAAGGACTCAAGCTTTCAAAAATCTGATTTTAACTCTTCAAGTATATTCCAAGGCCTCTTGAAAAGTATTGAAACCAACCTCAAATCCTACTCCAAAGCTTATTTAAAAAATCACCAAATCTCGTGGAAGCAAGAGATGCTGCCTGGTGCTCTTTCAGCCTGCCCCTATTTTATAGGGGTGGGTTTTATGAATGGGAGGAAACCACAAGAGTGGTTGCCCAAGGGTTAGGAATGTTGTGGTGAGAAGGCTTAAAAAAATATGGAAGGGTTAGTGAGTGGTGATGGAAGGTTAGATGTTATAGGAAAATTTTGATGAAGAAAAATATGAAGAAATAAGAGTAGAAAAGATGATGGATGATTAATAAGATGAGAAAAGTCTTAGTTGGAAACTATAAGAAGATAAAAGGAAGTTAATGGTGAGAAAGGATGAAGAAGATAGAAAAAATAAGAAGAAGAAGAAAAGGAGGTGTGAAAAGGAGAGAGACAAAAAGAGAGAATTTAGGGGAGTCCAACGACTATCACCCTAGGGATAGGAGTAGGCTCACGGCCACACAAGGTTTCAAACCAAAATTTTAAATCAATAATCTTCACTTTTGTCATTGCATAACTCCTTTTAAATAGGGTCTACAATCCCTCAAAATAGAAACTCCTAAAACTAAAAAAAAAATCTCTAAAATCTAGTTTCTAAAATTGAAAATTCGGTTTCCTACTTTAGCCAAGCAAGTGGTCTCCACATGAAGCAAAAAAAAACCTCCCATATATGAGATATTTTGTGTCTCATGTTTTGGCAAGGTGGACCCCACCAAAATTTTAAAAAATCTTAATATTTTGTAGGATTTCCTCCTCTAGCCACACAACTTTGATGTGGGCCCCTCTTGAGTCAAACTTCAAAGTCCAAAAAGGACTCTCATGCTTCCACATGACCAACCAATGGGTGGGTCCCCTTATTCAAATCCCAACATTAAAAAAACTAAATAAACTCTCTAAAATACTCCTTAAGACCCTTGGCAATATTTGCCTTATTTTTCCCTCCCTATAAAACCTCAAAATAAATTTACATGGCTTTAAACCTAACCCTCTTTTGACGTGGCACATAAACAAGCCTGAAGAAATTGTCTGCATCAAGTTGTCATTAAGAGGTCATTGAAAGCTAATGAAGGGATGGTAAGAACCATACAAGCTCATTCTCCAACATTTTCTGATATACCATGAAACCTTGGAAAAATATTACCTTGTTTATGTTGAATATTAATTTTTGCATCTCCTAACACCTTAAGGTTTTGGGAGAGTTGGTTGATTCACTGTTAACATCATATCGGAGCCTAGTTAGGTTGCATGTACGAATCCCATGGAAGTAAAACCCGGGTGTAGTACTGCATGTGTGTGCACGCATTGTGTACTAGCACAAGTGCCTCAAGGGTTCCTAGGAGAGAACAATGTTCCACTAAAGGAAGGGTGTTGAAGAATATTAATTTCTATATCCCTTAACTCAAGGTTTTGGGAGAGTTGGTTAATTCACTGATAACAGTTTAAGCCATAGGAAGTGTAATCTATAACTTAATTATTATTGATTCAAAGACATTTAAAAAGATGAAATCTCTTTAGACACTCTAGAATTCTTAATGTGTCCACCATTAGTGAGGAAACAAAATTACAGTCCTTAATGTAGAAAAGATACAAAACATATTACTATCATATCTCTGTGAAGACTTGTTAAATGGCTATGATGCAGTCACTATCATTTAGATTTTGGAAGAATACATGAGAACACGACATATAAAGCATTGTGACCAAAGAAGTGTGGGGCTAAAGCCCCTCGATAAATAGGATCACAATTCCATTACTTCTACCGTGACCATATTTTTCTATGTTCTTCCTGAATGCCATGATTTGGTATCATTAGAAAGCTTAATTGATGAACTATCCAACGAGCTCAAGATAATGGAATTTGGACATGACTTGAGTAAGTTGAGGTCAAATTACTGAAAAACATAAGGTCTATGGATAGATTTCTATTTTATGGATTTTTTAAAATTTATTTTATTTGTCTAGAGTCATGAAAGATTAAGAAAATCCCTTTATTGTAAGTCTAGTCAATAATACTTTGAGTCTATGCAGGAGTTATTGAGGGAAGCTATCTAGAAAATCTAAGTGGCACAACCTTTATCTTTCTCCTTCAATCTTCTTTAATAGTCAAACCTTGGCAACCTTAAACCTTGTTAGATAACGCTTTCTTTCACATCTTAAAACACAATATATCCCTTTAATAAATCAACCTTATAAAGACCTAGTTTTTATAATTCATGTTTGGATCTTACTCTCAAGAATTTTGGGGTCCTACAAATCTAAGGGAAACTTAGCCACCCCACTTTTGTCCTACATCAATCCATGAAGGATTAAGCAATTTAAATTTTATAGCACATGTAAGAATGTTGAAGTATATTAATTCGTGTATCTCCTGACTTAAGGAATATGTATTTGTCTACTGTATTTGAGGGGTTTATATACCGTTACTTTGAGTGTATAAGACAATTCATATATATATATATATATATATATATATATTGATAATATCGTAGGAGTAGGTTACACTCATATGTTGTTCTCTTTCTCCCATCGACTTCTTCCTCTTCTCTCTCTCTCTCTCTCTCTCTCTCTCTCTCCCCTTTATCATTAAGTTATAGGGATTGCATTATTCAAGTTGGTATCAAAGAGTGATCCGATCATGGTGACACTGGAATCTTTACATTGTTGATTGACGGCAGTTCTAGGCTTGTTGACATCAGCAATCGTACAAGCGGCACAATGGGGGTAGGTTTCCACATGAAATCAGTAGCTTTTGATTTTAGAGAAATTTTGGAAGTGTCTCTAGTGTGGTTGGTGGACCCAGAGGATTTTGAAGATTTTTTAGTTGAAAATTCAAAAAATTATAGTTTTTAGAATTTTGAAAGCCATGATCATCAAGAGTTTTTAGGCTAGTTTTGTTGTGTTGTTTTGGTGACTTGTAATTCCAAAGAGTGAATGGAAGAATTCCCGTATGATTTGGTGTAGGATTAAGAGATCGGTGACATTTCATATATAGCATAGTTGCTACCCCCCTATTTTCACGTTTTTTTATGTGTTGGTTGCTATCGGTGGATTCTAATAACCCCTAAACTAATGTTTGTGCTTGGAGTGTTGATTGTTTGGTGGTGTTAGACTACTTTTTGGCTTTTGAACAGTGTTTGTTTCTATGGTTGTGTCATGTGAAAGACCTGGGTGTCTTGTGGTGGTACATGTGAAGCCAAGTGTGATTGTTTCAGATACTTTGGTGTGTGTAAAGCTTTAAATGGAAAACTAAGTCCCAAACTGTCCTAGAGGGGGGTGAATAAGATATTCTATTGTTCAATGTTTTTATTTGTCTTACGGTATTAAATATTAATGCCTTCAAGTTGAATTATTTTGGGTTTATCGATAATTAAAATTGTGTGTCCTTGTTGAATTATATATTCAATGATTAAGCAAGGAATTCAATGAAGATGCAAACAAAATAAATAAAGCAGCAATAACATGAGACACAATATAAAATGGTTCTGCAATTCTTGCTTACGTCCACTATTAAAAGTTCTTCATTGACCTGATTAATTTTATTAAGTTCTTTTAGAAATTACAAGGTAAAAATTAATCACAAAAACCTTAAATTAGAACATGTTTGGTGACTCTGGGAAACGTAAGATCAACCCCCTTTGTCTTCGGAGAGGGCTACGAAATTACTTCTAGTGTATCCGGTGAAGGTACAATGATTTTCAGAAATTTAAGAGATAGAGAAATAAAATTTCTCAATGGATCATGCCTCTAGTAGGTTGATATAACTATAGTGTACACAAGTATTTAGAAAGAGTCGATGCTCTTCGAGTGTATTGCCTCTAAGAAAGGCCAATTTAAATACATGCTTTAAGTGATCAAAAAGCTACTTAAATAGCAGGTATTAATTTGAAAACCAGTAGTTAAATCAGCAGTGAATGCTACCCAAATAACTAGTATTTTCTTGATAAATAACTGATTTAAATATTCAAATCAATATAGCTTTAATACCTTGTGAACGGTTTCGCTCTCGGAGCTTTGGAAATGGTTCCATAGGTTTAATCTTTATAACCTAGCAATACCCCCCTTTAATACAACTTTCAAGGAGGAAGAATTGGGAGAGTTGTCCTTTGATTGCAATAGAGTTTCTAGCAGAGTAACGCCTCAAGAGATTGAAAATCGGCTCCTTGTTTGTCAAAAACATAATGCTCTTGTCCGTTTATTTTTCAAGACCAATAATACATATTTATAGAGTTAAAAATCCTAAAATCTTCGAGCAAAACAGTCTAAAAATCTTCCATAAAAAGAAAGAATCAAAAATCGATTTTCTAATTTTTTTTTGAATTTTCTCTTGAATGATCAATCATTGGTGATTGAATGATTGGTCATTCAATGACCAATGACTGATCATCCAGGGTGGCTTCAACATATCCTCAAAAAGGATTCTACTTGACCGATCATTCAAATCCGACGACCAGTCATTCCTTTATGATTGATCATCCAAACTTTATGACTAATCATTCACCCCTGTTTTTGAATTTTTTCACCATTTTCGACTCCTTTTGCCTCGAAACTCATCCGGTTACTGTAAGGTCCACTTCTAAGGCTTGGGAAAGGTCTTCTACCAATTCCAACCTAGGTAACTTAGCTTTCTTACCTCTGCTACATACTTGCAAGTGTCTGAATGTCTTGCCTTGGCTCTTCTTGAGTTGTTTTATTGATTCTTTAATGTCTACTTTGTGAGCTTGAGCTCTTTAAACATGATGTTTCAGTTGCAAGTGTTTCTTCTACATATAACTTACTCACACTTACACTCAACTCACTCACACTCACACTCTTGGCATGGAATTGACAATTCTTCAACACTAAATGGTGCTGAGATTGCGTTTAGAGGTTATTCTTTACCTTTACAGCATGTCTGAAGTGAACCAAATCTTGGTTTTGACTGTGGGTGAGAGAAGCAAGACTGATACAGGTACTATTCAAATTTTTTGGGACTCATCTCAAGCCCAAATCGCTATTGTGAAGTTTGATGGCAACAACTATCTTACTTGGTCTAAATCCATTCTCATTTATATACAAGGAAAAAACAAAGAATAATACTTGACTGGTGAGATTGAGATACCTAACAAAACTGATCCTAAGTTTTGGAAATGAAAGATTGAGAATGCAACTGTCATGGGCTGGTTATTGAGTTCTATGAAACCAAAAATCAGTGAGCATTTTTTGTTTTTAGGGACAACACATTAGATATGGGATGCTTTGGCTAAATCATACTATAAGATGGGCTATACGGCTAAGGACAACAAATTGAGACAACATATTGTTCAGTTTAAACAAGGTAATCAACCTCTGGCTATATACTATTCATGCTTGCAGAATATGTGGGATGACTTGGAACATTACACCACCTATTGCCCTGCTTGTGTGAAAGACACCACAGAACATAGGAAACATATTGAAACATATAGATATTTGAATTCCATGCTGGATTGAATCCTGAGTATGGACAAGTATAGGCCCTTATTCTTGGGAATGATCCTTTGTTGTCGTTAAACAAAGTGTACGCACACATCCATTGTAATGACAGACGTTGTGGAATGGTGAATCCTTCTCCTTCGAGAAATCAACACTTGTGTCCACATCCACTAAAGATGGTAAAAGTGGAAATTCTAGGTGTGGTCGTGGTGGATGCCAAAATTTTATGTTTGATCATAGAGGCTGCCTCAAGTGTGAACATTGTGGGCGGTCTAGGCACACCAAAGAACAGTGTTGGGACCCCCATGGACGTCCTTTAGACTTACCTCTACGTCTGTTTCAATGAGGTGGATCTAGAAATGGTTGAGGAGGTGGACGGTTCATGACTAGTAGGCTTCATGCTCACTCAGTAGCTTCCACACTCATAAATATGATATCTACGACACATATTTCCGTCCCTTCCAGTTCTTCAAATGGAGGTCTGTCTAGCGATGAGATTGAGGTCTTCAAGCACTTCGTTTCCCAGCTTGGGCATCCTTTCAATGCCCCTACATCATCCTTTGCATATTCAAGTACATCTGCATTCACATTGTCTACCTCTATCTCCAGCCCACAATGCTCTTAGATTATTGATTTAGGGGCCTCCCATCATATGAATGATATGTCGTCCCTCTTCACATCTTATAGTGTTAGTTCCAGCAAGGACAAGGTCCAAATTGTTGATGGTCCTCTTTCTTTTGTGGCTGAATAGGGGGAAGTCCCTGTTACCCATGATCTTTGTTTGTTACCTGTGCTACATGTTCTTGAGTTCATTCTTAACTTGTTATCCATCAATCACATTATTAAAATTCTTAACTGTTGTGTTTCTTTTTTTCCATCTCATTGTGTGTTTCAGGCATGGTATCAAATATCTCAAAATATCTTAAATATCTTCCGACATATGTCCATGTCTACCAAGACCGACACGACATATTCTCATACCGACATGAAACATTAAGTACATCATAAAAATTCATTTTTTAGTCAATATGATGTATGATGTTGGTGTGTTTGAGCGAATACTCCCCTTTTACAGTTTATTATTGCCTAATATTGACATTGTGTTATTATAATAAAAAATTATATGAAAAATGATAAATTTCAAATAAATAAAAGGAGGGAGAGGAAGATGTTGAAGATAAAAAAGAAGAAAATGAAGAGAATCTACTTATTCTCATATACTTATACAGTTAGATTATAATATTTTTGTCAACCATTATGTATGCATGTGTATTTTTAAAGAATATTAAAATACAAGTGTACTAAAATAAGCTATCATTCCTACTCCTTGTGCATATGTAGTTAGATTAGAATACGCTTATTAAGTTTTCATGATTTTTACAATATTTCTTTTTGATATTTTTGACATTTTCGATATATGTCTTATTTTGGCTTGACCGATATTTCCACCGACACTGACATTTTGAACCTTGGTTTTAGGACATGGTGACAAAGAAGACAATTGGTTTGGGGCATGAAAAGGATGGTCTTTATGTTTTGGATTCCAATTTTCCAGTAGCTATGTCAACAGTAAAGAGGGATTCCTTCGCCTCACAATCAGATGAGTTATTTATTTACCACCGTCGCTTGAGTCATTTATCTTTTTCCATTTTGAGGAAAATGTTCCCTCATTTTTCTTATTATAAATCTAATTTCTTTTGTAAGCCTTGCTAGTTGGACAAGCATTATAGGTATATTTATCCCATTAGTAATAATAATAAAAGTCTCATTCCGTTTTCATTTGTTC
Organism: Platanus orientalis; assembly: GCA_025762735.1. Taxonomy (NCBI): domain Eukaryota; kingdom Viridiplantae; phylum Streptophyta; class Magnoliopsida; order Proteales; family Platanaceae; genus Platanus; species Platanus orientalis. Next base: position 26,285 of record JAOXJP010278979.1, on the reverse strand, counting down.
ATTATGATGTATGGGGGCCTTCCCCTACTAATTCTTCGTCTGGGTTTCACTATTTTGTAACTTTTGTGGATGATTGTTCTGGCACAACTTGGGTTTATCTTTTAAAAAATAAAAGTGATGTATATGCAACATTTAAATCCTTTCACAACATAGTTAATACCTAGTTCAACACTAATGTTCAAATTTTGCAGTCTGATAATGGTGGAGAATACCTTTACCGTCAGTTTTCTTCATTTCTTAATACGTTTAGCATCAATCATTAGACCACCTGCCCAAACACTCTTGAGAAAAATGGGGTGGTTGAAAGAAAAAATAAATATTTACTGGAATTGCTTGTGTAATTATGTTTACTATGAATGTGCCGAAGACTTTCTAGTTTGAGGCCATTCATACTACAGCTTACCTCATAAACAGAATGCTCTTACATATACTTTCTCATAAATCTCCACTTGGAAGTGTTGTATCAAATCTCCACTTGGAAGTGTTGTATCATGATTTTTCATTGTTTTCTCTACCGCCCAAAACCATTGAGTGTATTTGCTATGTTCATGTACCCAAATCTGATTGCACCAAATTAGACCCCAAGACCCTTAAATATGTTTTCTTGGGCTATGGGGTGAATCAAAAAGGGTACAAACGTTTTCATCCTTCGACTCATTGTCAGTTTGTATCTCGGGATGTGACCTTTTTTTAGTCCATTCATTTTTTCTCTTCTCAAGGCACATCTCTTCAGGGGGAGAAATTTATATGTGAAGAGATGTCTAGGTCCACTCATATTCCTATTCCTATTTCTGTTCTAGTTCCATCATATCAGTTCGATGGCAGAGGCAGTACTGGTGGAAAAGGGCAGTTTAAGTTAGAAAAACAAGTGTATGAATGAAGGAAGACAAAGTAAGGGGCCCAAGTAGAAGAGGTCAATTCTCATGACCTACTCTAGACGTCAACTTCTGAGCCAGTTCTTGAACCAGGTAATTTCCTACATTCTCCTTCCCAATCACATGATCTTAATTTACCCATAGCTCAAAGAAAAGGTGTTAGGACTTGTATTCAACACCCTATATCAAATTTTATATCCTATCATGTGTTATCTCCTTTCCGATGTTTCTCTATGGCCTTATCCTCTGTTTCGGTTCCTCGCAATGTACTTGAAGTGGATATTTATAATTAAGTACAAGTGAGATGGATCCGTGGAATGGTATAAGGCATGCCTAGTTATAAAAAGGTACACCCAAACTTTCGGTAAAGATTATCAAGAGATGTTTCCCCCGGTTGCTAAAATGAATTCAATTAGAGTGTTCATTTCTCTAGCAGCTAATCAAAATTGGTCACTTTTCCAATTTGATGTGAATAATGCTTTTCTACATGGAGGCCTAAAGGAAGGTATATATGGCCACTTCACCAGGCTTCCGTATACAGAATGCTAATGGAAAAGTTTGTAAATTGAAGAAAGCCCTATATGGCTTGAAGCAGTCACCATAGGCGTGGTTTGAGAGATTCAAATTAGCTTTGATAAGGCTGGGATACCAACAATCTCAAGCTGACCACACCTTGTTGATCAGGAGAACGGGTACCAATATTATAACTTCGATAGTGTATGTGGATGACATTATAGTCACAGGGAATGACGAGGCTAAAGCATTTTGTTTGAAAGGAAGCTTAGCACAAGAATTTGAGATAAAGGACCTGGGTTTTTTTAGCTTTTTTGGATTTGAAGTTGTCAAAGCAAAACAAAGCATTTTTCTTTCACAGAAAAAGTATGTGTTGGATTTGTTGGAATCGGGTATGGAAGGTTGCAAACCTTGTGCCTATTGAAGCGAATCCTAGAATGAAGGAGGATGATAATGAAAGATTTATTGATGCTGGGAGATTTCAGAGGTTAGTGGGGCATCTCATCCACTTGTCCCTTACTCGTCCCGATATCACATATGTTGTGAGTGTCATAAGCCAGTTCATGCATGCCCCTACTCAAGATCATATGGAAGCATTATACTGGATCCTCAGGTACTTGAAAGGGTGTCCAAGACTCCAAAAAGGGTCTCTTGTATAAAAGACATGGTCACCAACGTGTGGAGGTTTGTACCGATGCTGATTGGGTTGGATCACTTGTAGATTGCAGGCCCACATCGGGATATTGCTCGTTTGTTGGAGGCAACATAATTACTTGGAGAAGTAAAAGAGCAGTGTGTGGTAGCTAGATCAAGTCTTTAGGCAGAATTCAAGTCCATGGTTCATGGAATTTGTGAGTCACTATAGTTGAAAATGTTACTTTCTGAGGTCGGCTTTCTAATAAAGGGACCCATGTGTCTTTACTGCGATAATAGAGCAGTCATAAGCATTGCACATGACCCTGTGCAATACGATCGCACCAAACATGTGGAGGTTGATCGTCACTTTATCAAAAATCATCTCAAGAGAGGCAACATATGCACTCCCTTTATTCAAACTCAATACCAACTAGCAGATATCTTCACCAAGGGTCTTAGTAGAACACATTTTATGTATTTATCCGGTAAGCTCGGAATGACAGATATATATTCTCTAGCTTGAGGGGGAGTGAAGGAATATGTATTTATCTATTGTATTTGGGGGTTTATATACCATCACTTTGGGTGTATAAGAAAATTCATATATATATAATCATAACATCGTATGAGTAGGTTACACTCATACGTTGTTCTCTTTCTCCCATAGACTTCTTCCTTTTCTCTCTCTCTCTCTCCTTTCTCATCAAGTTACAAGAATTGCATTATTCAAGTCTAACACCTTAAGGTTTTGGGAGAGTTGGTTCATTCACTCAACATGGAATCAAAGGCAAGCTAGGTTACGAGCTCGAATCCCCATGGAAGTAATCCCTGACGTAGTACTGCACGTGTGTGCATGTGTTGTGGACTTGCACCTGATTCCCCAAGTGTTCCCATAAGAGAACAATGGTCCTCCTAAGGGGGGGAGGGTGTTGAAGTATATTAATTCATGTATCTCCTAAAACCTTAAGGTTTTGGGAGAGTTGGTTAATTCGCTCAACAAAGATTTAATACTACATTGTTCATTATTTTTTTTTTTTTGATAGGCAAGTGTTAGTGGTTAATTTATTAGTAGGTGAAGACGGGTTTTGAACCCAGGTCTGTGGTATGACACCCACAGACTTTACCAACTTGGCAAGTTGGCATCTTCTTGTTCATTGTTAAATATAAGAAATTGTTATGTTCATTTAAAGGCATCCCAACATGTATAATTAACCTTTTTGATCAATCAATAAAAGGGTTAGAGTTTAAAATACAAGATTCTTCACTGATCACATTTATGGATGAAAAAAATAACATACAAAAATTTATCATGATATCATGAAGCCCTGATATGCTTACCAAGAGCCCACCAATCAATTGCACTACTATGGCCATCACCTGTAATAGTTTCCTGAAATCAAGTGATCTATAAGAATTATTATGATACATAATAACAAAAACAATAATCAATATATTATAGCTAGTAAGTTGTAAAGTTATGCAAAAACTTCCTGTCATATGTTATCAGTGTTATCCATAACTAGCATGCAAATTTTGAAGCAAGCAGCTATTTTTTTCTGATTAATTGAATAACTTTATCTACAAGCACATTATTAGGGATATACATATTTCCTGTCAAACATGAAAATGTATTCAACCATGAACATATGGATACCTGATTAAAAAATCAACAAGGAACTAAATTTTTATACTTTCAATTAATTATCAATAAAACACCAGATCATGAAAAATACGTGCTCTCCACCTATATGCTTAGCTTGTAGAAGCATATTAATTTGTCTCTCCTAACACCTCAAGGTTTTGAGGGAGATGGTTAGTTTATTGTTAATTTCCTGGATGTAGTGGTATGCACCTGTGTATGAGTTGTGTGGACTCGTGCCCCCACCGGATTTCGTGCGCATGGACCAAGGGGTGGACACATCAGCATCGAAAAGTGATAAAGCACCCCCAAAAGGTGTAATTCACTTTTCGGTGCTGATGCGTCAGTCCCCTGGTCCATGCACACAACTTGCGCACCTCTTTTGTGCACACGAAATCCGGGCTCACTCATGCCTGGCTCCCCGAGTGTGTTCCCAGGAGAGAACAATGTTCCTCTTGGGGGGGGTGTGTGTTGAAGTATATTGCTTTGAGTTTCTCCTAACACCTTAAGGTTTAGGGAGAGTTGGTAAGTTTATTGTTAACATAACTCCCACTAGCCATATTTTTGTCTGAAACTTCTCAGCTGAAAATTTTCTATAGAAAGAGAGTTAGTAAATTTTTTGATGAGTACCTGGAACTGAGATAATGTGAAATGGTCTTAAGATTTAAGAAAGGTTAAAGATAGGATCTATTTCAGGGCTTCTCATTGTAAAAGATGCAAGGACATAGAAGGAAATTTATAAGAATATGGGAAACAATTATTGGTGTTTAAAAATGTTACTGGGATGGGGTAGTTTCTTTTAGTTATGGTCCTGACCTTGTTTAAAACCCACAGTGGCTCCTTGTATTGTCTTGTACTGTTTTGGGAAGGCTGGTCCCATTTATCATTTATTGCATATCTCTTTTACCTATTGAAAAATAAAAGTGAGGTGGAATGGTGGAGACAAACAAGTGATATTCATGTGGAACTAGGTCAATTTTCAAATTTCTATGGCAAAGTCGGGATTGATCCTCAGCAATCCAAGTCAAGAACTGTTACAGAATACATATAGTGCATAGGGTTATTTTGTAATTACATATATATTTTGTATTGTATAGTTATACCATACGGCATGTTAACAGTGGATTAACCAATTCTCCCAAAACCTTAAGGTGTTAGGAGATACACGAATTAATATACTTCAACACTCCCTCATGAGGAACATTGTTTCTCTCCTGGGAACACACTTGGGAAGTCAGGCATAAGTCCACACAATGCGTACACATATGCACACCAGTACATCTAGGAAAATACTTACACTAAGATTTTAACTTGCGACCTGACTGGTTCTGATACCATGTTAACAGTGGATTAACCAACTCTCCCAAAACCTTAAGGTGTTAGAAGATAAACGTATTAATATACTTCAACACGGCATGTTATATGTAGAGAAGTATACATACCGATGAGAAGTGTATGGGATTCACTAACACGACATTTTCTCCCCAATTCATATTCCCTTTCTTCTTCATCTTTCTTCTTGCTTATGAACCCTAGTGGTACTATTCTACCCATCCAACTTGGTATCAGAGATACAAGGGACCTAGGTGCAGACATCAGTAAGTCGGGCAGAACCTTGTGTGATGTAAGTTGTTCTTAGATCTTGCATCCTCGTGAAGTTAATTATAGAAATTTTCTCCATTTTCGACTAAAATTCCAGATTTTGGAATTTCAGTCCCAATCTATATTACAGAGGTTTTGAAACAAGTCTCAAGTCTCAACACATTTTGGCTCAGATTTGATGAAGTTAGTTCATGTTTTCCCTCTCAATATTACCACCCAGCTCTCCTACACAAGCTTTTGAACTCGTAAATGATTAGTGATCTGGCTCCATGTAATCTCTTGCATCTCACAAGCTTTTAGGATGTTATAGTTCCTGATTTCATGATTTAAAGGTACTGTGTAATCTGTATGCATGTGATCTACGGTTTTCAAGGCTTAAGAACACTATTCTTCTATGTTAGAACATGTATTCTCCTATGAGTGGGCTGTGGTGTTACTTTCAGGGATTGTTTACAATGCTGAGTGTTGTTAGACCTGGTAGGTGGTTTATTTTGGGAAGTTGGTGTTAGGAGACTGGTTTCTTGTGAAACAGCATTGTTTTTGGGCCTAAGGACTGTGCTGTCCTGTAACATTGTGGTGCACTTACTGAAGTGTTGCAGTTGGTTGTTTGGTGATAAACAAGTTTTTTGGAAGTTTTTCCATGTGCTATTGATGGTGTAGCGGCAGTATTGGGCTTGTGATGCAGCTGTATGTATGGGATAAGGACTGTAGTCTGGAGATATCCCCCTCGTGTTCAAAAAGAAGGTTGCTCTTGCTGTAAAGTACTCAACAGTATAGAGTTTCTACTGATTATCTACACTGAATGGTTGTGGTAATAGATTTCAACACTTCAAATTTGTGTGGAATTTGCAAGGAGTGTTGTGTGAAATATAAGGACTGTGCAGTCCTGTATTCCTTATGTAGTGCTGGGTGGTGTCTTTATTACAGCTTATAAGAGCCTTAAGGGAAGTTTATAGTGATAGTTTGTGTACTTGAAAATAGTAGAGCGTTGTCATCAAGCATGGCAGAATTCAGTCAACCAGGAAGCTCTCAAGAAGAGATAAAGTCCATTCGGAAGATTCTGACACAGTTGAAGTCTTGAGATTATACAATTAAAGCAACCCTCTGCCTGTTTTGGTATTTCAGTCTCATCTACCAGTGCATCTCCTAATCATTCCTGGATCAATGATTTGGGTGCTACACATCATATGACTATTATGCCATATATTTTTTCATCATATCAAATTTGCTCTGGTCAAGATAAGGTTCGGATAGCCAATGGGTCTCACTCCTCTATTGCCAATATAGGGAATGTTTCAGCTACTCCCAATATGCTATTATCATCGATTTTACATGTTCCCAAGTTTGCTCTGAATTTGTAAACTATAAGTCACATCACGAAATCCCTACATTGCAGTGTCACATTTTTTTCCTTCCTATTGTATTTTTTGAAGATTTGGTGACGAAGAAAGTGATCAGTCAAGAACATGAGAAATATGGTTTCTATTTGTTGGATATTACACCATCTCTTGCAGCCCTAGTCCAACAATTTCCAATGATGATAGTGCATGCCAACAATTCAAGTCTTAATAAAATGCTGCAGTGCCACAATCATATTGGTCACCCTTCCTTTTCTTTGTTGCTGCAATTATTACCTCAATTCAATTCTTCTCTTTGTTTCTAGTGTGAGCCTTATGAGTTAGCTAAACACTGTCAATTTGCATATCCCTCTAATCCCAATCAAAGTTTCATTGATTTCTCTATTGTACATTATGATGTGTGGGGGGACTACCCCTATTATGTCTCTATTTGGCCATCAGTACTTAGCCACCTTTGTTGATGACCTCTCTCGAACCACTTGGTTTTACCTTATGAAGTGTAAAAATGAAGTGTCATTTCTCTTTAAAGCCTTTCACAACATGGTAGTTACTCAATTTGATGCTAAGCTTCGTATTCTTTGGTCTAAAAAAGGTGATGAGTACATGTCAAGAGATCTTACCTCTTATTTTAGTAAATGGTATTGTTCATCAGACTACCTGTCCAGGTACACACCTAAACAAAATGAGGTGGTAGAAAGAAAAAACAGCCATCTTCTTGAGATTGTCAGATCTCTCTTGTTTACCATGCATGTTCCAAAGACTTTTTCATTTGAAGCTCTTCTTTCTGCAGCCTACTTGATGAACATGTTGCCTTCTTGTGTTCTTGCTTTTAAATCTTGATATACTCTCCACCCTTTCTCCATTGTTTCTCTCTAATGATGACATGGGAGCAAGGTTGGGCCCACACATGGCCTTGGTGGGGTCCACGCATGGAGGCAAGCAAGGAAGGGCATGAGAACATGTTATGAAGGGTTTGGATTTGTTTTAGAGACTTTGAGTAGGGATTTTATTAGTTATTTAGTGTTTTTATGAAATATTAGAGTTAGGGATATGGGTGAAAATATAGATTTTTATATAGGACGAAGTTGCAACTAGTTGCAAAATATGGTTTTACATGGAGAAATCTCTTCCACACGATTTGAGGGGGGAGAGTAACTTGTGTTTGACAGCATATAAAACAGCCCCCATGTTTTGTACTGAATTTTAATGATTGAATGAATAAAAAATTTGGTTGTTTTCTGGTTCTTCATGAGTGGAACTACTTTTCTTCAAGTTTTTGGTACCTAAACTTGAACTTAGGTTGGTGATTTCCTAAGTATGGGGTTGGTGATGACTTCACAAGGTACCTAACTCTTCCTTATCTCTATTTCTTTTTCTTCTTCTTCTTTCCTTTTCTTCTTCTCCTTTCTTCTCTTTTGTTCTAACTGTTTTCCATTTTCTGGTTTCTTGAATCAAGTGTGTGCAACCTGAGTTTTTATATAATTTCATATAGCTAGATATCTTGGAATAACCTAAAGTTTGATATACATACTCCTCATATATGTCAGAATCACTCTGTCAAATTTCAGGTTTTTCTAACACATAACCAGGGGTATTTTGGTAATTTTGGGTTTTAGCCCATAAATTACAAAATTGCCCTTTTAGATTTCTTTCTCCTCTTTTCTCCCTCTTTTTGTTTTTTGTTTTTTGTTTCAATTTTTCCAAAACCATCTGATCAAGTTTCTTCTTCTATTTTCATTAAATTTTGATTAATTACAGTGTACTTAAATTTCAATTTTTGGTTCTTTAACCTTTTTCTTGTTTTCACTACATAACTTATGTTTCATTGAGATTCTTGGCTATCATCCTACATCAAATTCGGTATCAAAGCCAAGTTCTAACTAGTCCCTCTTTAGTTGGGTTTCTTAGGAAGTTAAGAGAGAAAATTTGAAAATGGCTCTAACCCTGAAATTTATGGAATCTCTGAAGTGATGAGATAATTTTTCTAGTGAATATTGAGTTTGTTTTCCCTTCTAGGAAAACAACTAAAATAGTGATTAATAGTTGAATTGATCCGAACCTTATTTCTACATCTTAAAGAGTTCCTAAAAGATTTATAAAAAAAAAAAATATTGTGGATATGTTAAGGACTGTGTTGCTGTTATTCAACTCCACCATGTAAGAGACTACTTTGACGGTGCTGAATGCTTATTATGTGATTTCCCTTTAATTGACACTCCTATGCTTTTAGGCAAGCGATGAATTAAATAGAAGAAAGTTGCTTTTAATAAGGAGACCCAAGTGTTACGACTTTATAACCATGATATATGGTATCGTCACTGACTCAAGCCTGCTAAGAAGGTACCATTAGTGGTAACTAGCATTATTCAAAATTCCTTTGATAAGGAGACAGAAAAGAGCTTCGATACAATTAAGAAATAGTCTAAGATAGAATCTAGTGAACTTCCAGATCGAACCTTGCTCAAACTAGAGTTGTATAATGAAGAAAGTAAGCCTACAACTACTGTGGAGGGTGAGGATCTTGTTGCGGAAGTTGTTAAGCATGCTAGTGTTGATGTTTCGAGTGTGAAAGATGAGCCAGTGGTGATACAAGATACATGTGATGTTGCTATCTTAGTCCCTGATCAACCCGAAGTTACTACTCCTAACTTTGAAAAGCTGGAATCTGAAGACACAGTTCCATTTGACACAGAACCAAAGCTCCCTGTAATAGCCTCATTATTTGATGAGTCATATATTAGAGACATTATCTAGTCATGTATAGAATCACAACCACTTGCAATTCTTCCATAGTTGCATGAGCTCGAGATGGTTACCCATGAGGTACCATGAGTATTATGAGGTTTTTCCGCTACCAACTACTTATCAGAAGATAGATGATGTTGAATATGAGGTCTACCCTATATCAAACACTTGCAATAAGACATGATTACATCATGACTTGGTTTTTGGCAGTTTTGGTATATGGATCTGTGGTTCGAGCTTCCCTATTATGCTAATTATCTCCCTTTACAAAACTCGAGGTTGAGTTTTTTCAAATAAGGGGGGTTTGATGAGGACATGGGAGCAAGGTGGGGCTACACATGGCCTTGGTAGGGTCCACACATGGAGGCAAGCAAGGAAGGGCATGGAAACATATTATGAAGGGTTTGGCTTTGTTTTAGAGTTTTTGAGTCGAGATTTTATTAGTTACTTATTGTTTTTATGAAATATTAGAGTTAGAGATATGGGTAATAGTCATGTGTTCCTCTTTAGAGGAGCAATTTTTTGGTCCAGTAAGAAACGAACATGTGTTACTAGGTATATTATGGAGTCAGAATTTATTGCATGCAATATAACAATAATGTATGCTATTTGGATTGGACGTTTCATAAGAGATTTGAAACTAGGTTTAGCAAACGGCACAATGAACGTGTTTTGTGATAACAGGTCTACTGTCTTTATAATAAAAAGTGGAGTTAATAACTCCAAGGCAAAATACATTAATACGACTATGTTACCTCTAAAGAGATGGTAACCGATCCCATGACCAAGAGATTGTCTTTGAAGAGATTCACAGAACATATAGTCAAAATGAGTATGATTAGCTCAAAGGGCATCCAAGGTGTTCGAGGTTATATGGGAGGCATTACTAGAAGGATCTTAGGGATGCTTGAGAAGAACAAGGAATGCACGATCACTTTGAATTAGTATAAGAATATATACTAGATATTCAAAACTAAAAAAAACCGACTTTGTGAGATAGTACGACATAGTCAAAAGTGGTTAGGTGTACTAATGAGATATGGACTACAACAACAAACAGCCTTATCCCAACTATTTGGGGTCAGCTACACGAATCCTGTTTCGCCATTCCGCCCTGTTTAGGGCATATATATTTATATCATAATGTATCTATGCATGTAGACCATTGTATTGGTGTATAAGAGCACATGAATAAATACTCTAATATGTAGAAAACATCTTTAACATACACAATTGATCACAAATACATTGTATTATCCTCTCCTTATTTTCTTTCTTTTTCTTTCCTTTCCTCTTCTATTTCTTCTTGTCTTTCAACTTGCAGGTATTCAAGTTGGTATCGGAGCGTCGAAAAATAGATCGGGACACAATTGGGAGTATCAGGCAGTACTGACATCAACGTTCGTAGGATTGATGTTAGCAAGGTTGTATGTTGTCTGAGGTTTAGATCAGAATTTCATGTTAATCATTCTAGTTTTTTTTTTTTTTCAAATTTTTTTGAAGCTTACAAATGTGTTTTTCGAGGTTTTTTTGTGAAATTTTGAAAAAACCTAATATCGAATGAATCTGTTGATTTTGATCAGATTAGAAGTTTTTCTTCAATTGATTTCAAATGGATATGTTCATTTTCCCCAAGGAGTGAATCAAAAGTCATTTGATTCAATTTAGTTGAGATTCGGAAGATTTGTGTGGATTTTTTTGGGCAACAAAACAACGTTAAGGCTATAGACGACATATTTTTTTTTTTGTGAAGAAAAACCTTGTTGTGAATCTTGGATCAACATGGATCCTTGTGGTTTGTGGATTGATGATCTATGGCAATTGATCTCTATGGTTGGTGCTCATGTGACTGTGATGTGACCAAGGTGTAACTTATAGGTTGTGGAGTCGTGTAACCATGGTGTGACCAATGTGTAATAGTGAAGTTGATTGATTTCGGTTGGTTTATTGGGTGGATCAACCTGTGTTAAGGTCTATTTTTTGTTTCAAGACTTGTACGGTTGTCTTCTCTCCATTACAAATGTCAAAAGAAAGCCGAAACTCAGGCCAGACTATGGGAGAAGGCCAAACTGTGGGAGAATCAAGTAAGCATGACGTAAGCAATATCTAAATAGTTGGAGATATGTCTTAGCCTCAGATCACTATACTGAAGTTTGATGGCATCAACTACCTTACCTAGTCCAAGTCGATATTAATCTATATTTAAGGAAAAAACAAGGAAGAGTACTTGAGTGGTGAGATGGAGGTACCTTCACGAAGTGACCTTCGCTATAGGAAGTGGAAGACGGAAAATGCAATTGTCATAGGGTGGCTATTGAATTCCATGAAGCTAGAGATTGGTGACCACTTCTTATTTCTAAAAATAGCCAATCAAATACAGGATGCCTTAGCGAAATCTTATTCTGAAATGGGCCACACTGCTAAGGTGTATGAGTTGAGACAGAAGATTGCTCAATTTAAGCAAGGAGATAAGTTGCTTGTTATTTATTATTCTTCCTCGAGGAAGATGTGTGATGAATTAGATCACTATACTACATATCAACTGACTTGTATGAAAGATACCATAGAGTATAAAAAGCATATTGAAAGCATCCAAATCTATGAATTCTTAGCTGGGCTAAATTCGGAGTATGAATAGGTGTGGGTTCTACTTCTTGGGAAGGACCCTCTCAACTTCTTAAATGAAGTGTATGCTTACATTCACAGGGAAGGACGTCAAAGAGTGATGAATGTCTTCCTCTTTTGAGAAATCAACACTAGTCTCTACTTCCACTAGAGGTGGTTGTGGTGGCAATACTAGGCATGGTCGTGGTGGTAGAATGAACTATAATCTAATGATCGAGATTGGCTTAAGTGTGAATATTGTGGTCGGTTGAGGCATACTAAAAATCAGTGTTGGGACCTTCATGGCCGACCACATGATCTACCTTTATGTTCTTCTCTACAAAGTGGATCCAGTAGTGGTCGAGGAGGAGGCTAGTTAAGTATTATTCAATTTAATACTCACTCGTGACTACTACACCTAAAAAAATGGTAGTTCCATCCATACCAGCCCCTCTAACTCTCAGTTCTTCAGATGGGGGTCTGTCTAAAGAGGAGATTGAAGCCTTCAGACACTTTGTTTTCCAACTGGACCATCTTTCCAATGCCCCATCTTCATCCTTTGCATATTCAGGTACATTTGCATGTGTTTTTTGTCTACTTTTGTCTCTAATCCACAGAGCTCCTAGATTATTGATTCAAGGGCCTCTTACCATACGACTAGTATGTCATCCCTCTTTAAATCATATAGTGTTTGTTCAAGCAAGGACAACATCTGAATTGCAGACGATTCCCCATCTTCTATAGTTGGATAGGATGATATTCCTATCACTTCTGATCTACGCTTATCATCTATGTTACATGTTCCTCAGTTTAGTTTTAATTTGTTATCCATCGACCATATTATTAAAGATTTTAACTGTTGTGTTATTTTTTCTCTTCCCATTGTATGTTTTAGGATATGGTGATGAACAAGACAATTGGTTTAGAACATGAGAATGATGGTCTATACCTTCTGCATTCCAGTTTTCCAGTAGCTACATCAGCAATAAAGAGGGACGTTTCTCCTTCCAGATCAGATGAGTTGTTTACTTGGCATCGCCGTTTGGGTTATTTGTCTTTTTCTATGTTAAAGAAAATGTTTCCTTAGTTTTCTTACTTTAAGTTTAATTTCTTTTGTGAATTATACCAGTTGGCTAAGCATTGTGGGTATGTTTACCCTTTTAGTAATAATAACAAAAGTTTTATTCTATTTTCTTTTGTACACTCTAATGTGTGGCGAACCTCCCCAACAAACTCTTTGTTTGGTTTTTGATACTTTGTGACATTTGTGGATGATTGTTCTCGTGTTACTTGGGTTTACCTGTTAAAGGATAAGAGTGATGTTTATGTACCTTTTAAATCCTTTCATAGTATGGTTACTACCTAGTTTAACACCAAACTTCGAGTTCCACGGTCTGAGAATGGTGGGGAATACCTCCCTCGTGAATTTTCTTCTTTTCTTGATACATTTGACATCATTCACCAGACTACTTGCTCAGGCACCCCTAAGCAAAATGGGGTAGCTGAACGCAAGAATAGACATTTATTGAGATTGTCTGTGTGATTATGTTTACCATGAATGTGCCAATGACTGTTTAGTCTGAGGCCATTCAAACTACGGCATACTTAATTAATCGGATGCCTTCTCGTTGTCTTTGTTATAAGTCCCCAGTTAAAAACCTCTTTCCCGACTCATCCTTGTTCCCTTTACTACCTAAGACCTTTGGATGCATTTGTTATGCCATGTACTCAAATCTGACCACACCAAATTAAACCCAAAGGCACTTAAATGTTTTTTGGGGATATGGGGTGAATCAGAAAGGGTATAAGTGCTTTCATTCACCTATTCATCGCTACTTTGTGTCTCGAGATGTAATGTTTTTTTTAGTCCATTCATTTCTTTTTTTCATATAGGACATATCTTTAAGGGGATTCGTTTGTAAATGCAAAGTTGTACAGTACTACTCCACTTCCTATCCCTATTCATGTCCCAGTTCCATTGGACCAATTTGAAGGCAGTGGTATTGATAACAAGGGGGGGGGGTTGCAAGTATATACACAAAAGAAGAAACAAGAGGCATAAGAGGAAGAAGAAGAAGCCCGGGGCCTAAATTCTCATGACCCACTCTAAGCATCTAGGTAACAACCCTTCTTCTCCTTCTCCAATTCATGATGATTTGAATCTGCCTATTGCTCATAAAAGAGTATTAGGACTTGTACTCAACACCCCATGTCAAATTTTGTGTCCTATGACTCCTTATTTCCCTCTTTCCTTGGGATTTTTGTGGCCTTGTCTTCTATTTCTATTCCTTGTAGTGTACCTGAAGTTTTAGCACTACCAGAATGGAAGAATGCAACGGTTGAAAAAATGAAGGCATTGGAAAAAAACAACACTTGGAAGTAGGTTGATCTTCTTAGAGAAACAAAATTGGTGGGATCTAAGTGGATATTCATAGTTAAGTACAAGCCGAATGGATCTGTGGAGAGATATAAAGCACGCCTGGTTGCTAAAAGGTATACTCAGACATTTGGCATAGACTATCAGGAAACATATGCCCTAGTGGCCGAAATGAATTCAGTGAGAGTGCTTATTTCTTTAGCAACAAATCAAAATCGGTCACTGTTTCAATATGATGTGAAAAATTCTTTCCTACATAGTGACTCAAAGGAGAAGGTATATACGACTACTCTATCAGGCTTCCATTTGCCGAATGCTAAAGGGAAAACCTATAAATTAAAGAAAGCATTGTATGGCTTGAAGCAATCTCCACTTGCATGGTTTGAGAGATTTAGATCTGCCATGTTGAAGTCTGGATACAAGCAAGCTCAAGCTGATCACACCTTATTTGTTAAAAAACAAGGTCATAAAATAACAACACTGATATTTTATGTAGATGACATTGTTGTCACAGGAAATGATGAGGTTGAAGTGGCACGGTTGAAAGAAAATCTAGCACGAGAGTTTGTAATCAAGGACCTTCTCTCTAACATACTTTCTTGGGATTGAAGTTACAAAAGCCAAACAAGGCATCTTTCTTCCTCAAAGAAAGTACGTGTTAGATTTGTTAAATGAGTTTGGCATGGAAGGTTGTAAACCTTGTGCTACAACCATTGAGATGAATAATCAACTGAAGGAGGATGATAATGAGCAGCCTATTGATGCTAAGAGATTTCAGAGATTTGTGGGCCGCCTCATCTACTTGTGTAGCTTCCTTTGATCTTTCGACCCCACGGAGCAGCGCATCAATCTTGTCACCTACCCAGATCAGTGCTGTGATAGCTGAAGCTGTGTAAATTGGCATGGACTGACAAACTACCTATCTCTTACTCATCCAGACATTACTTAAGCAGTTGGTGTGGTCAGTCAGTTCATGCATGCACCAACTCAAGACCCTATGGAAGTAGCATATTGAATCCTTATATATTTAAAGGGTTGTCCAGGAATGAGTTTCTTGTATAAGAGATATGGTCACCATCGTGTTGAGGTTTATATTGATGATGATTGGGCCTGGTCACCTATAGGTCGTTGTCTACATTTGACTATTGTTCCTTTGTTGGAGGTAACTTGGTCACTTGGAGAAGTAAGAAGTCTGTGGTAACCAGATTAAGTGCTAAGGCAGAATTCAGATCTATGGCTCATGGAATTTGTGAATCATTGTGATTAAAAATGTTGCTATTTGAAGTGGGATTTCAGATAAAGGGACCCATGAGTCTCTACTATGATAACAAAATCGCCATTAACATTACACGTGATCCTGTGCAACATGGTCATACTAAACATGTGGAGGTTGACCATCAATTTATTAAATACTATATTAAGAAGAAAACATTTGTACCCCCTTTATACAAACTCATGATCAACTAGCTGACATATTTACTAAGAGACTTAATGGGGCACACTTTATGTATCTTGTGAACAAACTGGGAATGATCAATATCTATTCTCCAGCTTGAGGGGAAGTGAATGCATATATGTAGGTTAAGGGTATTTATCTCATACTATATACGTATGTAGACCATTGTATTGGTGTATAAGAACTCATGAATTAAAACTCTAGTATATAGAAAACATCTCTAACATACACAATTGATCACAAATACATTGTATTATCCTCTCGTAATTTTCGCTATTTTTTTCCCTTTCTTCTATTTCTTCTTGTTTTTCAAGTCTCTTTCCAATTATGCGAATATTATTGGGTGTAAGACAGAGACCTGTCCTTCAAAAATATTTGGGAATGCCGCTAGGTGGGAACTCTCGTGCACTCTCTTTTTGGGATCCAGTGGTGGAAAAAATTCATAAAAGATTGGCTAGATGGAAAAAGTCTTATATTTCCTTGGGAGGGCGTATTACTTTAATAAAAACAGCATTTTCTAACATGCCCGTCTATTATATGTCTTTGTTTGAAATGCCTAGGAAGATCCAATTAGACTAAGAAAAGTGTCAGAGGGATTTCTTGTGGTCTGGCAGTGTGGAGAAAAAAGATGACTTGGTGAAGTGGGAGGATGTGTGTAGGCTTAAAGATTGTGGGGGCTTGAGGATTGGTCACTTTTAAGAGAAGAATTTTTCTTTTCTAAGAAAATGGCTCTGGTGTTTCTCTTGTGAAGAGGGCAGTTTATGGCAATCCATCATTCGACACAAGTATGGGTTGGATTCCAATGGGTGGGACTGTTCGTGTCGTGTTATTCCTTCCATGTCTTTGTTTTGGAAACATGTTATCTCTTTTTTCCCCTTATTTCTTCCTCATGTTAAGTTTATGGTAGGTGATGGGAAAAAATTATGTTTTTGGAATGACCTTTGGTGGGGAGACAGTTGTCTATCTAGCTTTTATGCTAGGCTATTTTGTCTGTCTAACCAAAAGGATGCTTCTATTGTTGATGTTCTCTTTCCTTCTATGCATGGTCACACATGGAATTTAACTTTCTCCAGGGATCTTTATGACTGGAAAATTGATATTCTTGGTCCCTTGCTTTTTAGTTTTGAGAATGTTTTCATATCCTCTTTGTTCCCGGACAAAAGGATTTGGACCCTTGAGTTATCTGGGCATTATTCTTGTAAATCTATTTTTCAGGCTATGATTCTTTCTTAAAACTTCGATCGCTATTTCCCCTATAAAAGAATTTGGACCCCTTTGGTCCCCTCAGAGTTCAGGCTTTCATTTGGACTGTCGTGCTCCATTGTACTAACAATATGGATGTTCTTCAAAGAAGAAGACCCTTTATGGCTCTTTCTCCTAACTGGGGTATCCTTTGTAAAAGGGAGGCTGAATCCCACAATCATATTTTCCTCCATTATAGTTTCTTTGAGGTTCTGTGGAACTACTTTTTTTCCAAGATGGGAAGGAGTCGCATTTGGCCTAATAATGTTAAAAGACTTTGTGAAGTAGTGGTATTGTTATGGGAAAGGTGTTCGTGGTAGAATTTTTCTGGAATGTTTGATTCATGGAGTTATGTGGGGCATCTTGAAGGAAAGGAACCTTAGACTTTTTTAAGGTAAGGCCTGATCTTGTGGTGAAGTGATTGACTCTATTGTTAGAGGAGTGGGTGGCTGGGTGTTGATGGCAAAAGAATTTCATTCGTGTTCTCTATGGTCCTTTGGGAGAGTGTGACTCCACCACTGTTGAGGTTATGGGCCTTCGTGAGCTTAAGCATTTTGATGTGCCTAGGTGCTTGGGGGAAGGAAATTCAAAGGTCATTATCAGGTGGTGTGGGGGCCAGGGCTTGAGTTCTTGGTGTTACTCCTCTTCTTTATATGAAATCATGGAATTAGTAACTACCTTGTCTATCTCTCTTCATGTTCGTAGATGCCAAAATTCTTTAGCTAACAAGCTGGCTAATAAGGGGGTTAATTCTCCGTCTATGTATTGCGATAATTTTATTTCGAAGGATTGTTAGTTGGGATCTTGTCCCTTTGTTGTATTTTATTTTTTCTCTCTTTTAATAAAGTTCAATTAATTATCCAAAAATAAAACTTGCAAGTATTCAAGTTGGACATTGACTCAGGTTCTCGTGTGAAGTCCACAAAAACCTTGAAAGAAAACTGATAGGGATCTCGAGCATGTAGTTCAATCACTAAGTAATTTTGATAGGTAAGTTGACATTGCCATGGTCGAGGAAGGCCTTACTCTTGGATTAAAGCATAGGAAGTACTTGATAAAAGGAAGGTCTTACTCCATAAGGTGGGAGGATAGGGAGTACTTTTGCTTTGTCATAGGTATATAATTTGAAATAGGAATATAGGTTGAAGTTGTCGTTTGTGATACCAAGTGTGAGACCTTAGCCTCAAAGACTAGTACGGTGCCAGTCTTAAGAGACTAAAGTCGTCAAGGAGTACTTCAATCTAACAATGTTTGTACGGGTACTTAACAGGGTCGGTTTAACACCGACGATGATTTATTAGGGATAGTGGATCACGCTATCCAAGGGGCTATGTAGTTATTTGGCCTATGCTACCAGTCGTTCAGTACAACAAAAAGGAGAAGACACAAGTGTTCAATCATGCCCAAGTGAGAGATGTATAGATGTTTGGGATGGACATGATTGACCACACCTAAAACGAAGTGTCCATTGGAGATAGGATTGTTGAGAAAAAGTTGCGATGGTTGGAAAACACTACAACTCCTCATGAAGAGTCCTCTTAGAATATGCAACTCTTAGAGAAGAGTTATGCTGGTTCCTAACCAATATAACCTTATCCATTTTTTCTCTCATGGAAAGTTGTGTATATAGATAAAGAGTTGTGTTGGTCAACATAATCCTACATTTATGGGTGTCACATATACTAAGGGCTATCTAGATAAAGGTGTCTTTTCCCATACTCTTTGGATAAGTATAAATAGAGGAGGGGTATGACTGTATCCCACATCAAATTGGATGAGAATTCTTTCTTAATTTCTCTCTCTTCTCATTCTTGTCTTAAACTCTTATGTACTTGTCCAAAGGTGTGTGAGTGATACATAGTTTCATGACATCTCACCACAACCTTATGTAGAAACGATTTCTATAAACCGAACCAAACCCAACTCATTAAACTGATTGCCAAGGGTATATAGGCAGCCCATTCTTGTTTTTATCTTATTGCTTGACAATCTTTGTGGGCCCAACAATAGGCGCTTTATATCTATCGATGTAATATTTTTTTAGTCCACTCCATTCATTCTTCATCGAATATATCTCTTTATTGGGATGGTTGTAATGAAGAGTTGTCTTCATAATTATTGCCATTACTTGTGCCTTCATATTCTTTTTGATGTATCTTCATGTTGTATTGAGCTTTATGTTAGCAAGAAGGGGGGGACTGGAAAAAGCACGACAGTAGAGGCATATGAGAAGATGTATGTGAGAAAAAACGAAGCATTTTACAATAAGGGATTCACCTCTTGCTCAGGTTCATCTCCATGACTCTTCTTCATATCCACCTGAAATAGGTAATCCTCCAGACATACCAGATCTTAATGATTCTAGTATTCATATTGCTCTTTGTTAGGGTAGAAGATCTACTCAACACACTTTGTCTAACTTTGCTTCATACAAACTATTTTGTTCTTCTTTTCATTGCGTTGTATGTGTTTATGCCTAATGATGTGTTAAAGGCCATTTCCCAGCCTCATTTGAAGGTCGTAATGGAGGAAGTGATGAGAGCTCTTGCGAAGAACAATACATGGCAAGTGATAGATTTCCCCAGTGGAAAAGAACCAGTTGGTTACAACTGAGTGTTTACAGTGAAGCATTGATTTGATGGCTTAGTGGAAAAACACAAGGAAAAGTTAGTGGCGAAAGGAAACACACAAACTTATGGCATTGATTATAAGAAGACCCTTGTCCCAAGGATGGCCTTTATTGCAATTTAATATAAAAGAATGTGTTTTTGCATGGAGATCTTAAAGAAGTTTATATAAAGCCTCCTCTAGGGTTTGTGTATTTAGCTGCGAAAGTGAAAGTACGCAAGCAACAGAAGGCATTGATGGCATTAAACAATTTCCTTGAGCCCGGTTTGAATGGTTTACGAATGCAATGGTTAAAAATGGATATACTCAGTGCCAGGCTGATCACACCTTGTTTACAAAGCATCAAAATACAAGGTTGACAGCATTGATAATTTATGTGGATAATATTGTGGTGACTAGAACTAACGAAATGAAAATAAGGAGACGCAAACATCAATTAATGTAGGGATTTGAGATCAAGGATCTAGGACAAAGTATTTTCTTATCCAAATCACAAATTCAAGTAAGATGAGAATGATCGCTTGATAGATGCTGGAAGATATCAATGACTAATGGGGCTTTTTATATACTTACCCTTGATTAGACCAAATATTACTTGTGTTGTCAATGTGGTTAGTCAGTTTATGCATGCTCCTTCTAGAGCTCACTTGGAAGCATCTTACAAGAGTTTGCGATACTTAAAGAATTTTCCTTGGAAAGGTATTTTATATGCTAAACGAAGGCACCTTAAGGTGGAAGCATACATTGATGCAGATTGAATTGGATCGATCTCAGATAGACAATCAACTTTCAGCTATTGTATGCTTTGTGGGTGGTAATCTAGTAACATGGAGAAGCAAGAAGCAACAGGTTGTGGCAAGCATGGATCAAAAAATTGGGATTGGGATCAAGATCGAACATGGCAAATCCTAATCTGATCCATGTCTGGATCGGGCAATCCTTGAAAGGATCAGCCAATCTAATGTGGATTGGTTGGTCTAGATTGCCCACTCCAAAAAAGTTATTATTCTATCCTAAGATTACCTAATAGGTTCCTACATTATTTTAAAAGAAAAACAAATGTTTTTGAGCATGTTAGTATATATATATATATATATAAGTTGCTGATACCAAGTTGGATCGACCGATCCTTCCAAAGACCAGGAAATCCTTTGAAATTATCGGCCGATCCCACTTGGGATCCCGATTTGATCCAATTGATCCCTGGCCGGATCAGCCGATCTTTAGAACCATGGTGGCAAGATCAACTACGGAAGCAAAGTTTTTGATCCATGGCACATTAGGGGGTATGTGAGTTTTTATCGCTGAATTAGAATTCACAATGCAAAGTCTGACGGATTTATATTGTAATTATAAGCAACTATTAGCATTACACATAACCCAGTCTAGCATGATCACACTAAACATATTGAAGTTGATGCCATTTCATCAAGGATCATTTGAGATCTGGAACCAAAGGGTTGAGCAATGCTTGATTTTCTTTTGTTACCAAGTTAGTGATGCGGGATCTCTATTCTCTATTTTAAGGGGAAGTGTTAAAAATACAGATAGTGCATGGAGTTACCTTGTAATTACATACATATTTTGTAATGTATAGCTATATGTATACATACTAATAAGAACTGTGAGATTAACTGACATACACAACATTTTCTCCTCACTACGTTTTACCTTTCTTCCTCTTCTTCATCTTTCTTCTTGCTTCTTGCACATAAACCATAGTTGTACTGTTCTGTCTCATCCAACTAGAACTTCAAATTATACTCCTTGCAATGCTTGTGAGCTTTAGAAGCTCACTAAACAACACAGCCACTTATGTGTTTTGGTAAATACATGAGATTGGATAATTACTAAAACACCCTCCATTATCCTTGAGTGCTTACCATAATATCCTTGATGGCTGGTGAGCATTTAAGGCTCATTGGGCTAGCATTCTGCCAAAACAAATATCTGATCTACACTTTAGAATAGTTGCACCAAATTGAAGAGATCGTGAATAATATGTAATTGGTAACTTATCCAATGCATTTGTATTCCACCATATAAAGTAAGGTGTGGTTCTTATAAACTTAAATAAAAATATAATACTATAATACAATAAATTTCAGTTAACACTATTATTATGTATCTTATTCCTTGAAGTTTTTGATTATTGGCATTTTTAAACAATATTAAACTACATGAATCTGTCATGTGAAAACCAAAAAAATTTGCATCTGGAAAATTCATTTGAAATTTTACAAGGACCTCACAAATACTGACATATATTTCCAATCGAGACATGAGTTATAGTAACGCAGAAAACATAGATTTGTAAACATTCAGGGTGAAATCAGGATTCATCATACAGGAGCAATGTACTCTTCAGTTCCAACAAATGAATTTGATTGTGTGACTGGTTCTGCAACAAATGTTAGGGGTGGTTGACTCCTACATCTTCTCTTCGTAGGCATTGCATGCATTATAATCTGCCATACAAAATAATTTGTGAAACCACATATCGCAAAAACAAGTAATAATTCCTATTTCCTGCATCAAACAAGACATTTATTATAAAATGAATCATGAAAAGGCTACTACGAATGAATGTTTTTGTGCACTTCAAAATTTAATAGAGTGGAAAGAGAGTGAAGGAAAAGAGAATGTGAGCAAACAGTGGATATAAAGTGGCAGTGGAAGAATAACAAACATAAGAAGTGATATGAAGGACACAGGAGTTAATAAGAAATGAAAGGTAGTTAACATTTACAAACAAAATGGAAGATCAACAACAGTCTAAACTGGCTTCCAACTAATTTCAAGTAGTCTTCTGCTGGACAATGAGGAAGAGTAATGCACAGCCACTCGTGAACAATGGACCTCTAAAAAATTATTTTCAAGATCAACAACAGTCATATCATGACTTTCATCAAGACTTCAAATTTTGGGTGTCAAAATGATGTTATATGACTGATTATAGAATTAGAGACAGGACTCCTAGTAAATCCACAAGGTAAGGGAGATTGAAGATGTTTCCCATAGAACTAAGAGAGAGGTAAATGAAGTTGAGATGTGCTTCTAGAGTTTGTGTGAATAAATGCATACCAATCAAAGTGAAGGAAAAATTTTGACCAGTCGTGCTTTTTGGATCAGAATTTTGGCAATAAAAAATTCTCTTTATATTTGTACGCATTTGTGTAATAAAGTAAACAACATTCTGAAATGAAAATGGGATAACAATATAACATACTTGGGGTTTACAAGATGTTAAAAATGATAGATCAAAATCAGTTAATACAACATGCCCATCCTTTTGGAGTAACAGATTTTCAGGCTTCAGGTCCCGATAGATTATTCCTGTATCATGCAAACACAATGACAAAAAGAATAAAGACCATGATTTCTTAAATAATTTTAATATACTAGGCATAGAAAGTCATTTAACTCATGAGCTTGACATATAGACTCAGATCCTTTTCATATTAATTAAAAGGACCTGCATAAATAAAAATAAACGTGAAACACCTTGTGATATGGAACAAGAACAGCCCATACTCAAATTTGATGGACCTATGCAGGTTTGGGTTTAATATTTGAATATGGTAATAACTTTTAATTTTGTCAGTTAGGTTAATCTAAGTTAGCTTATTGTCAATCAGTTTAGGGGATTTTTATTTCTTGCCAAATATTCTAGGTTTTATTTGTTTTTTAATAAAGTGAAAATCTATTTCCGTCGCTTTTCTTTAAGCCTTATTTTGGAAGGTCAAACTTACCCACTTGGTTTGATTTTGGTGTCACTTGAAAGGTTTTTAGTTACCTTTCCAATGAGTTCAAGATCTTCAGAATCCAATCCAATGTGATTTGGGAACGCTATGCCAAAATACTAGCAGGGTATCATTTTGTGATGAGAAATGAGTTTTTAGAGTTTTACATTTTTTTAAAAGTATAGCTAGATTGGGATTTCGATTTGGAAATCTTGGAATGTGAAGGCTATGTATATGCCTTGTAAATCAGAATTTTATTATTGTTTATTGATAATTGAATGAAATTTCAAGACCTATAATTGTTTTGTTCTCTGAACTAAACTCCAAAAATTTTAAGGTGTGATGCTTTCAATCTTGGGTGTAACTCCTAGGTTCAAGTAATGTGACTCTAATTGGTATCTTCTTCTCTCTCTATTTTTGTTTTTTGTAATTTTCTTTTCATGGTTTTAAAACTCGTCCCATCCCGGATCGGATTGCCTAATCCAACTTGGGATCAGATATTCAGATTGGACCAATCTGATTTAACTAATCCACTTTGAAAAAAAAAAAAAAAGAGGAGTTTCATTCCCTCTCCTATTATTGAGTTCTCATTTCTTAAAGAGTATAAAAACCATTCCTTGATTTTCTCCAAATGTTCCTAAAAGATCCTGATATAAGAGGTAAAAAAAAAAAAAAAAAAACATTGGGTAAAGTTAATATTTTCCATGTAAAAAACACAAAATTTTTCTAATGTGCCCTCCAACACCCCTTCTTAAATGAAAGTAATTAACTATCTCTCCTAAAACCCTAAGATTGTTGGAGAGGTTAGAGTTAATATACTTAATATATTTCAACACACCCCCTTAGGAGGGACACTCTTGGATAATGAATGGGGAGGAGCTAGGTACAAGTCCATAGAACTTGCATACATGCACACACAGAGCCTAGGGGAATAATTGCGTCCACAAGAAGATTTGAACTGATGACTTAAAACCTGCTCTGATACCATCTCAAATTAAAGCAATTAACCGTCTCTCCTAAAACCCTAAGGTTGTAGGAGAGGTTAGAATTAATATATTTAATATATTTGAACACCCGTTCCTTGCTTGTAAGAGAAGCGATCCATATATAGCAAATCGACTTCACCAACCCTTCAGCTAGATCAAAAATCAGGTTAATTATACTTTTTATTTATTTATATGATATTGTATATAATTTAATTTTTATGCATTAGATGTAATCATATTGAATGTTTAATTAAGAAAACTACAATCATGAATTTATACGAACCTCGTAATAACGTTAATACATGTATAATGCACTTAACATGCCTAATTTTATACTTTTTTTTTACCTGATTTTTTCATAGAAACCATTCTATTATTTTTTAGGATTTTTTAGAATTTTTTCTGATTTTGAGAAGGGGCGATCAGATTGGACCGAACGATCCACACATAGATCCCCGACATTGATATTGGGGGGGGGGGGGATTGTAACACCCCGCACCATGACACATATTATTGTACATGTGTTACACTTAGAATACTAACACATGTCACATAAGTTTTGTATACACATAGGACCATTTAGATACACATATGATGATCCGATCATTAACACAACTTTAGAAAGACACCAACAAAAATATATAAAAAAATATATGAGTGAAACTTATCAATTTAGAAAGGCATATAAGTCTAGAGTCATACGCAATAAACGACGAGCAAAACAGACACCAAGCGAAAAAGTTAAAAGCAATTTACTGAGCAAAGAAAAAGAGTTAAGAATATGACAAGTTCTAAAGCTGTCCTAGACAGATGACACATTTTCATAAATAAATATATATCAATCCCATAAGAATTACCCTACAAATAATATATGCTTGGAAAGATCTATGAATCTACTTTCCAATGCAACAAATGGTGAGTGAATTGAAGTTTCCTAAAATAAGTTATGACAATTTTTCCACCAAGTGTTTATGCTGTCTGGTATGGTTTGAATCAATAGATTTTGAGGTAACTTTAAAAATACACCAATAAAAATGTAGGACGGATAAGAGAGCAAACTATATATGTTTGAAAAGGCTTTGAAGTCTAGTTTCCAATAAAAAAATGTGAGTGAATACGAGTTTTGTAGAGAAAGTTATAATCGTTTTCTTTTGTTTTGATTTCATAGGTTTTTAGATCCTTGTTAATCTCGTTTTGCAAAAGATTTTGATCATTTTGTTCCAGATTTGAATCGTTTAAGTTATTAAATGCTTGTTTTGTAAAAAAAAAATTGTTTTATAAGAACACAACTAAACTATTGTTTTGTTTTCATTCTTTAGGTTCTTAGAACTCTATTGATTCCGTTTTACAAAGGTTTTAATCGTTGTTTCACCGGATTTGAATCGTTCTTCAAAGATTTTAGTTTTACCTAAAGTTCTAAAACATGGTTTGAAAGAGATAAAATAATTTTACAAGAATATGATTTAAAAATGACTTGTCTTCAATTCTATATGATTTTAAAGAGTTAAATTATCGGTTTTGAATCCGTTTTGTATTATTGATACATGTAGAACTATGTTTTTAATAGAAAATCAAGAGTTTTAAAAGATGATTTTATTTTTTAAAATTGTAAAGGCTATTTTAAAAATTATTTTGATATTCTAAATAATTTTAGAAGTAATGACCTACTGATTTGTAACAAGTTATATGTATAATCGTATTTACTCTTAGTGATCTTAAATCCTATTTTATAAAGAAATGTGTTGATTTTTATATCCAACCATTAGGGATTCTCAAGAGTACTGTTTTGGACAGATTTGATATGCTTTGAAAAACACGTTCTGTAGATTGTGCCTAGTTGGATCAAGCATGTTCTTATATATTATTTTGATTTAAGTAGTG
>JAOXJP010278968.1:0-19640 GCA_025762735.1 Platanus orientalis | reverse complement strand
TATAACCATCAGGATTATACTAAATGATGTAAAGCCATTGTGTTGAGTATGAAGAAATCATAGTACATGTTTGGATGTCCTGGACTCTCTTTGAAGGGGTTGAATTGTAATCTCAAAAACATCAATGCAGCCCGTAACCCCAACGATTCTGAATAACATAACAGTACCATAGTCAGATTTGGCCCAACCTTGACGTTAGCTTAGGTAGGAATCTAGATCTCAAAAGTAGTACAGTAACCTGTTGCTGAAACAACCTTAGTTCCATAGACAGCACTGGTAAGTTATTTCCAAGAACATAAAAACATAATATGGCCATAAACAAAGATAACAAAGGCAAAAGACACAGTCTAAACTATATGTTTAAAATTTAGCAGCTTCTGCTCCCTAATCATGACATCTTGTTTCAAAACTGAAACCTTGTGTGTCAATGGTTTCAACATTGAAACCTCATGCTTCAATGAGAAGATTCCCCTGTTGTATTCTGTATTCACAACAAATCCTCATGCATACACGTAGGGTGTGATTGGTTGCATTCTCACCTGGCATGAGACGAGAAAATGATAAGAAAGTCTATCTCACTATCTGATTGGTTGTATTCTCAAATAATGGGATGAGAAAAATTAAGTTATTTTAAGAATTTAAATGCCGGATTAGAAATCGCATAAATTACGTGAGATTTCTCTTAGATACGAAAATCGTGGGAAAAAAATATCGGGGGAACCTTCTATTCCTGCCCCAAACTAGATACCCTCTCCCTCTCATCTCATCGCCATTGGCGATCTTCACGGCGACCTCCACAAATCTACTGCCGGCGTTTTTTAAGGTCTCTCTCGCTCCTCTCATCTTCATGGCGATAGCTCTGACTACCAGATTGATGATAACACCACCGTGATTTTCTTTGCCTGTGTGGGTTTCTCTCGCTAGGTATGGTCTCCTCGTCTCTCTTCTCACTTCTCCTCATGTCTCGTCTCTCTACTCCTCTCATCTTCTCTTATGGGTGTAGTTTTTTGTGGGTGTGGTCGACTTCCTATTCCTTTGCCACTCTGCCCAAACCAACCCCTTCATCACCGCCACCATCTCTTTATCTTGCATTTCTTCTTGTTGGAACGGAGCACAGGTAGAGAGACTAGAGTAATAATCTTTTCTACTGATTTCACACAGATCCACACTTTGTTGGTAAGAAACTTTACCCTCTTTATCTATTTAGCTATTCTTATCCTATAACCAAAAAAAAAAGAAGAAAAAGGAAAAACTCTCTTTGTTGTTGGGTGGTCTGAAGCTTTACATGGAGTGTTATTCTAACAGCGGCTTCGTTTAATACATCTCTATTTAAGAGGATTGGAAAGGTTAACTTTTCCCTACTTATCATTTAACATGTTTCTCAATCTGATTTCAATTGTTTGGGTGAAAATGGTTGATGGATTTTATGTAGAAATTGGGTTTTGGTGATATTTTATATTTTTGAGCCAATAGGATTCAGAATTTTTTTTTTTTTTGGGGGGGGGGGAGGGTGGGGTGGAGCGAGTTCTCCTACTTTGTTCTTTTTAACTTTTTAGGTTCTGGACTTGAGTATTAGAGATGGGTTTAAATTTAACTGATGTGTTCAATTCAAATTTCATTTGTTTATAAAAACTTTTCACAAAGTTGTGGAGATGGAATAGAAGAATGTGCATATATCTTTGGTAATCGGAGGTCTTACTACTGCTACTGAAAAAGGGTGACTTATAAATGGTAACTTGAGAACTTGGTAACTTTTAATTTTCTGATTGCATTAGGGGTTTTCCTAAGATTCTGAACTTTAATAGCTGCAAATTTGGAATTTTTTGCTATTAATTTATCCCTAACCATGATGAGTTAGATATGCTGGTTAAAAGATGTGAAGTAAAATGTACAATTTATAGCTGTTTAAGAAAGTAGGTAGGTGACCCAAAATAAAAATGTGGGATGAGACCCCAACTATATGCAAGAAGAAGGGTTTCTGAAGCTAACAAAAGAACAGGAAAGATCTTTAAGAAGACACAAATCTTTCTTTTTTTTCCTTGGGTAGGTTCTGTCATTGAGGGAAAAAAATTGAAAGACAGACAAAGAAACTTGCATGGCTTTCATCCTTTTTTTATTTTTGTGATTGCAATACTCTGTTTCCTTCAATCCAACAGTGGAGATGAGTACAACATGTTCTGAGATCTGATCCACAATGAGCCCTCTCTGTTTATATACAGAGGTGACTATGTTGACTCCATTACAGAAGTCTTTCCTTTGGTTATTTTTGTGTGAGTTTAACCTTTACCCCTTGTGTTTTACATTAAAAATGAATGTCATTTCTTGATTGAATGAATTTTGTTACCCATTACGTGAATGCTTTTTTCATATGATTAAGTTCTTTGATACTTCGTATTCTAGAGAAGTTTTCATGTTAGGACACTGTGAACAAGCTATCCTCCACATCTGTTGTGTGTATGGGACATGCCCAGGGTGCTTGAAAACCTCCATGTGATTGCAGTAACAGCATAGCCTATGCAAGCATCAGGGCGGCAAGACCCAATGCTGTAATCCAGTGTTCAGGTTGACTCCAAAACTTGTTAATATCATCATTATGGCATTTCCCAACCTATTAATGTCACTAATTGACCCCAACCCGACTAATTCATTGTCACCCCTATTCAAAGGAACCTAGGTGAAAAAGTGGCTTTTTTTTTAATTGGGTAATCCATGCAGGTAAGAGATAATCTGGTGAACTGGAACAGCTTAACAAGAAAAATGGAAGCAGCTGCAACCATGAAAAAGAGTTGTAGAAGAGCATTACAACCTTCATGCTGATGGGTTAATTTTTTTTTATTTAAAAAAAAAAAGATCTTCCTGCTGATATATCCAGTGGTACACTGCACCTGGAATGGTTTTGGGGGTACTGCTTGCAGAAGAATCTTTTGGCTACTCAAAAGAATTGGATACATCAGATAATTTGGATCGTTCTGGTCTGGTCAAGATTAATGCAGGGTGATTTCTAGAGGCACTGAATTGAAACAGTTTGTTTTGATTACCTGCATATGGCAGGAGCTAGAGGCATTTGAGTACAATATTCCTTCACTGTTTGTAATATACATACCCCTTTC
Source organism: Platanus orientalis (assembly GCA_025762735.1). Classification (NCBI taxonomy): domain Eukaryota; kingdom Viridiplantae; phylum Streptophyta; class Magnoliopsida; order Proteales; family Platanaceae; genus Platanus; species Platanus orientalis. The sequence continues at coordinate 16,530 of JAOXJP010278968.1, read as the reverse complement.
ATCGCTTGGTATATGAATGGCCTACGGAATTGTGAAAAAATAAAGTACAACGCCAGGAGGACCGTCAGGCCAACTACCTAGCTGAACACCCAGTTCTGTTGTGCCACATGGATGCAAGGTTCATGGAATTGATCTTTGAGTTGTTTGATATCAAAATTCGTGATCATAATCCTCAAGCATGCAGATTCGTTGCATTGAACAATAAATAGAAAATTAAAAATTAAAACCATAAATCCATGAACAGAAACATTAACCGAGAGCAACAAAGGTGAACCCCAACTTCAAAGACAACTGTATAATCACTAAAACCCACAAACCCACCCAAACAAATAGCTGCAAAAGCCAAATCCCAATATGATCAACAATATGATCCTTTCATCTGTTACTTCAAAGCAGAAGAAAAAACAAGGGAGCAAGGGGAACAGCTTCTGCCAAGAGACCAATAGCACCTTGCATGAAGTAGGAGGGGTCCAGTTCTTTCTCAAACAAAAATTATGAATGTATGGGTGGAAGGGCGGGCTCCAATCTACACAATTCCAAGGCGACAGACAGGGTTTCTCTTGATGAGACTGAGATCCACCTGCATGAGAAATAAAAAGCAAAGGTGATTCCATTGTTCTTCTATAACTTCATATAGTTAAGAATGTAGTGTTACCTTGTGTCCAAAGAGATCTCGAATGTTATCAATTCCATACAGTATCATGGTAGGTCTGGATCACAAAGAAAACACAAGTCAATATTTTCTGTCCAGCTTTCGAAACAACAAAGTAATGCGAAATTTTTAGACCATTTTCATTTTGCAATATGACTCGCATTTCTTTGCCAAATATTCTGGTGTATCTACTGCTACAATTACTACTACTCTTAAGATAATGATAAGAATAATAATGACGATAAACCATTCTCACCTTTCGAGGGAAAGACCCCACGCAATTACCCGAACATCTTCTGGGAGCCCCATTGGAAGCAACATTTCAGGCCTAAACATGCCAGAGTTACCGATCTCCACCCATTTCTTGAAACCTTCATGATAACTGACCAATAGAAGTAAAGGCATAGGCATATACATCAGGTAGCTGACTATATCAAGGCATGCACCAGAGGAGCCACATAAATCAAAGCAAGTTCTCTTCACCTGAAAATTTCCATGCTTGGTTCAGTGTAAGGATTGTACGCAGGTTTAAAACGTAGCTTTGACATACCTGAAATCATGATATGGCAAAAGGATATTACTAAAAAAGTATGTTTTTTTCTTTCTTTTATAATCAGCCTATTTTTCTAACATTAGCAGTATTCCTTCACTACAATAACAACAACAAACAGCCTTATCCCATCTATTTGGGGAGCTGTATTCCTTCGCTAATACCGAAATATCCTCCACAGAACTCTTTCATCCTCTTTATGACATAAAAAAGAAGAATTATTCGGTAATACACACACACCCCAAGGCTCATGTCAGAAAGCCCTTAAAAGCACTCATGGAAACTTTTAGAAGTGAGAAATTAGTTTAATGGGAAAGGTCATAAAACAGCCACGTATTAGGTGAAAGAAACTAATGCATTACCCAGGCGTGAAAAGAAATCATTCAAAACTCCAATCAGGTCACCAAGAGTGAGGCCTCGATCGCATACCAGACCTGAGACAAGAGACAGGAAATTAAAACAAGCACATGATGCAAAACAAGAATGGGAAATGATTCCTTGCTTGCCACTAGGGTGAATTACTTAAGTTAATGCCTACAAAAACAATAGATTCGTATAATTCTTACAAAAATACCTTCAATCTGGTGGAACTCTGCCAGATGAGTTCGATCTACAGCTTCATTTCGGAAAACACGATCAATAGAGAAGTATTTTCTCGGGGCAAAAGGTTTCTGTGCATAACAGTCCATAGGTTCATATTCACAAGAGCAAAAAGATGGAAGATGAGAATTTCTAACACCTAAAGTCAGCTGAAATCATTTACTAGAAACATGATCAGGTTACAAAGAAACTTCAGGTTGACATCTCAACCATGACTTTGATAGTTTGATTAAGTAGTGGCATAATTTGGGTTTTCCAAATCCGTGAAAGAAAATACAATCAAATACTAAAACCATCACCATCACCACCAGCAGCCTTTGTCCTAATGAAATTCAAACAAGTACAAGCAGTAGGGGTCTCAGGAACAATTTACCTGTGCAAGCAAGTAAAGCATCCTTGAGGAAACAGCAGTCGTGTGAGTCCGAAGCAGATTTTTGTTTGCTTCCTCCCTTTTCCAATCATACCCATATCTACAGAGAAAAAAGAGCCTCTTTTAGGATCTTATTGTACAATGGTGAATCAAAACATGAAACAGCATACCCTCTGGACCCATAACCCCCAGACTCATGAACACGCTTCACCCTCTCAACATAATCTTCAGGCAGCATCTTAGTAGTGGAAGGATCTGCAAAAATAAAAGACAAATGACTACTGGTAAAAAGGATGCAACATAAAGCAGGTTAACAACTAGACTGTCAAAGCTAATCAACCTTGAAGAAAGAAGGTATCATGTGAGTCACGAGCAGGGTGTTGCTGCGGCTGGAACAGTGCATCAAAATTCCAAAAGCTGCAAGATAAAGTGGGAAACATTAATCATGCACTGCCTTTAAAGATAAAAATGAATATAAGTATTCCTAACCCTTATCAATGAGAAAACATAAATGAAATAGACAGATTCTAACAAGTAAATGCAAATTTGGCCCATGTAAGTTGATTCAAGAAAACCAGTCCTTGTTATGCATTAACTCCTATTAGTTTAAATGAATTATCTCAAACTATCTCAAGAGAAAAGGAAAAAAAAAAAACGGTTCCAATCTGTTAGCAAGAGTTCCAGTTAACAACCGCAGCAATAATAAAGTGATATAAATGGCAAGATTAATTACCTGCTTTCAACAAAGTTATTTGTTGGCATCTCCTCAAAACTGCAGCAAATAGATGGGCAAATTTAAGCTTCTAAACGTACTATTCTGAGATAATACAAATGTCATAGAAGTAGACAGGCAAAGTTAGATCTTGCCTTACCCCATTTGAAGGAAGATCATCTGCAATTGCTTCCGTACCTGAAATGGAGAGAAAAGTGAGATAGGTAAGAACCACTAATCAAATATCTTCAAGAACGATAAGAAAAATATAAATAGTCTAACTAAGCTCCAACATAAGGAAACAAAAAAAACTGCTTAACAAGCGACAACAGTATAATATTTGTATCATAGATGCGTTAATGTGTTTCATCAAAAATATATGCGTTAATGTGTTAGTTGTAATAAGTTATGATAATGTAGTTTTCACTTATTAGTTATGTTGATTGATTATATATTTCAAACTTTTCTCAGACTTAGAAGCTCCAAAACAAAAAAACTTGTTGTAAACTCTTTAAATATAAAAATTAAAATATATATATATATATATATATATATATATATATATATATATAGATAGATAGATAGATAGATATTTCCCTCTGGTTTGAATTGCAGTGCCCTACAAAGCCAGTATTCACTAGTTTCTCTCTCTTATTACTGACTATTAGATATTTATTGATTAAATTACCATCCTTTGTGGAACATTACAATTGAACCACAGGCATATTACTTTTACCTCACATATGAAGTGCTATAACTGAACTACAAGGCTTTTATGAATGCTTCATATTGAGAAGCAATAAGAAACATAGGCAACTTTGTCAGATGTTGGGTTCTGCACAAGACAAAAGAAGCATTGAATTTTCAGCTCCTTGTAAACCTCAGACAAGCAAAGCTGGAGTGGATTTAAGAAATTAAATTATGTTGCCAACAATTATATGAATTATGACCAATGACAATATAATGGACTCTCAGTCACTGGAGTAACATACTCCACTTCTTCATGTGGGTAGGTGTACTAGCAAACTTGAAATACATTATGAAAAAAAAAAAAAAAAAAAAACAATTGAAAAACTCACCAAAAGGATTAAGTGTAATTTCTCTTATGCCTGTGTGGTTTGGTCCCTAAGCTGAGAGGCTAGCCATTCCATAAAAATCTCATTAAGTAAAACATTCATCAAACTGAGAAGTTGCTGGACTATATATTGGACATACAGCCATATAAGGTTCTAGATCAAGTTAATTGAAGAATGGGAACCCTCAGCATAAAATCAACTGCCTAATAGGATTTTATATTTTTGATCAAGTAAACACATTTAATGGGAAAATTAGTTATAGATTGGTCATCTTAATGAAAGTCGGATTAAATTAGCTTCTATGTTGGGTACCAAGTATTTAAGAAAATGATCAAATCATGATGTGTTTGTGTTTTTTCATAGCCCAAATATTGTTAGTATTGGATAACAGAAATTGTAAACTGAGTTTTTTTCTTTCTTCTTTCTCCCCAACCCCACCCACTAAAGACTAGCAGTAGCAGCTAAACAGAATGTTTTTAGGTGGATGAACTTTTTTCCAACTTCTCCAAAATATTGCATGGAATGGCTTATTTATCACATATTATTAGTAAGGGGTTGTATGATTATGGAGTTGGGGGATGTCCATATGGAGATGTAACTTATTCCCTAAGCTACTGAGCCATGAAATAACTACATATACCCTTGGAAGGGCTTATTTAGCATACATATACTATTAGTCAGGGCTTTTATGAAATATTAAGGAGTCGAGGCATATCCATATCAGAATATGTTACTTGATCCTTAAGCATAAAATCTCTACATAAACCCTTGGATCTTACATATCACTTATTAATCCCATTTGCTTCACTTATAAATCACAGAAGTGCAGACATCCGAGGAGGAGTTCTCCTGAATGTGAGGAGTAGCTAAAGGGGTATGAGGCCATCAGTTTGGTATTAGGTCTTTAATTTTGGAGGGTGATTCGCGTGAGGTTATTTCCATGCTGGGTGATCATTCGGATTGTATTCCTTGGACCGTCTATGGCCTGATCCATGATTGTATTACTTTATCTAAACTATTTTCTGGTTTCTCATAGTTTGCCGTCTCCCCGAATTGACTCCTTGACTCCACTCCTACGCCTCACGAGTCGAGTCACGTTGTTGACTCCAAACCATACCTAACTCACTGAGTCAATTGCTAACTCGGTAGACTCATTTGACTCGAAGCAATTCATGTGATTCAGCCGAGTCTTGTAAACCTTAAAATGACCTAAAGCCAAGTTGAAACACAATATAATAAAATAAAACTTTAATTTTACTTTTCTTTTTATTGTTTTTGGGGTCTGCCTTAAGGATTCTTTTCTAAAGTCTCCAACAAATGAGCTCTCAAAGACATTCAAAACCTTATAAAGTGGTGAGAAGATTAAACTTTAAACTTGAATGTCTAACCATATAGACTTGGATCTTGGAGATTGGATGGCATTTTGTTTTATGCTTTTCTTTTTTTTTTTCTTTTTTTTTTCTTTTTTTTGTAATGCCACTTGGGCCTATTGCTACCACATAGGGAAACTTGCACTACCACTAGCGGGGAGGGGAAATCGATTGGGGATGCCACTCAATGGACTTGAAACCCTGACCTCTCCCTTAGAGAGACCATACCACAACCATCTCACCTGAAGAAGGTTTGATATGTTGAAAAGATGTACTTCGGTTTTTCAATATATTAATAATAACAGTACTTTTACTTTAGTTTGGACTTTAGAGTTTACAATTAGTTATGCCTACATTGCTATAATATTAGATGATTAGTAGTTTGTATAGTTTATTTTTGGATTTTCAAGTTATGATACTACAAAATATTTATATTTATCAAGATAGTTGAGCCAAAATGCTATATGCAAATTTTAAAATATTTTCTATATTTTATAAAAATAAAATTAAAAAGTGGCATGATTCCCCGAGTTGACTCCAGTGACTCCCGAGTTGACTCCACTCCTGAGCTATCCGAGGCGAGTCAAAATTCCAAGTTGGCAAACCTTCTCTTGCCCCTATGTTAGGAGATGTGCTCATTCGGTGGCTGACTGTTTAGCAAAGAGTGGGTTGGGAACAACTATGGGTTTGGAGTGGGCTTCTACCCCTCCAATTTGGTTGGTCCCAGATCTTCACTCTGATGTTACTGCCTTGATGCAGGCCTCTTATTATTAATATATCCTGTGTCTTTTATCAAAAAAAAAAAAAAGCTAGAGGAGCATGAGGCGTGATTAGTCTCAGTGACAGAACTCAAATCCCTACATGTACCATTAGATCCCAAACCAATGAACCATAGTCTGTGGGACATGCAGATTATGTATAGAGGAGCATAGGGTGTAATTTTTCTCCAAACTGTGATAAAAGTTCTGAGAGCCATATTTCAGGACATGTGGAGTAGCTGGAAAGGCATAAGGGGTGATTTTCCTGAACCATAGTCATCCAGAATATGTGAAATGAATAGATGGGTGTGAGGTGTGTTAGTGTTGGAAACCATAGTCTGGGTTCTGTGAAATTAACAGCAGAGTAACTGGTTCCATTTGGAGCACAATAATACCAATGCAAAAGTAAAATTTATTTTACAAAACACCTGTTCTGGCATCTGGTACATTGGAAAAGTAGGTATTCTTCAGGAAATGGCTCAAGCACATCCTTAAAAAGCCAAAAATTTCCCCCAAAAAGATTTGACTTTATTGATTTCCTGAAGATTTTCTCGTGTGGTTGTGCGTGCACCAAAGCTTGATGGCAGTCGACCAGAAATCCTTCATCATCGCAGAGGAGCCAGGGGGGAAGGGGTTCACAATTTGGATAGTGAAATTTCCGGCAATGGCCATCTGGTATAACAAATTTACATGAGTTGAAGTAGTAAGCAGAGACATGGCGGCTTGTGATTTAATGACAGATATGGCCCTAAATAGAGTGGAACGGTAGAACAAGACTCATGTAGCCAACCCCAAATAATTGGGATAAGGCTGTTGTTGTTGCAAATTCTCTATTAAAGCTCCAGATCATAGCCTTGGTCCTACATCAGACACAATAGCAAACATCCTGTAGGAATTTAATTTTCGAGTTCCTCCCTCCTTTACTGGTCTCTTCAGACATAAATCTAACCCATTCAATAATTTCCAGCTTAGAAACTCTTCCCTCTCTTCCCTAGCTCCCCCCAAAGAAGGGCTCAAAACAAGTCAAACCATACATATGCTGTCTACCTCCATTACAAGAAACCCCCACTGCTCCATTTAAACTTCTATAGCCATCTCCCAATAAAATCATGTGGAACTTGTGACAATGCTCTCATAGATGATAACTTGATATTGAATAAAGTTCCTCATAGTTGATGTTCTAATGTTATAGCCATATAACATCGCAGGAATCCTAGAAATAGCAAGCACTATTTAAGAGTGTAAATGATGTTTCTTACATCATCTTAACTTAATCTCAGTTAAAGCAGCTCATATTTGATGTTACGACACTGTACCCTTCAACAAGGCAGACATAACATTTAAGGAATCCTAGCAATATTCGGAAATTTAAAGGGTCTTTTAACCTCAAAGCCAATAGTTTCAACAAAATAAGCACTTTCCTCAACTAAAAGTTAGTTTATATATATGTGTGTGTGTGTGTGTGTGTAGGTGCTTCAAGGGTCACCAGACATCAAAATGCAAGTAGAGAAGGAAAAGGGTAGATAAATTCATGCCTTGAGCAAAGGATGGAGATGACCACCTTCCGAAGGTGGGCCTTTAGCAGTGAAATTATACTCCTTGAACTCTAAATCCTTCCAATCACCCCTAAAACCACATGCAATAAAAATAAATAAATAAATCTGTCAGCACAATAAACTAAAAAACTGCAAATGTCACTAAGAGATCTTTGATGTGTGAAAAGTGAAAACAGACAGGCAGCCCAATTCCAGGGGTTCCAAATATGCATTTGAGCGATTTTTTATTCAATTTTATTTTTTCTTTCATGTATGAACATACAAAAGCATACCATAAATCCATGCTATCAAAAAGTACAAATAAGTGAGCATGTATAGGTCCCTAGATAGATAAGCTACCAAACCATATTTTAGCATCCATGCTTCCATGAGCAGGAATAAGTGAGCATATACAAATCCATATACATATATGTGAGTGCATGTGCATACAAAAACACAATAATAATACTCGTATACACATACAAACGGACATCTAGAAAATCGGGTGCTCGACAGTATATCAAACACAGATTTATTTTTTTTGATAAGTGAAAGTTTTATTGAAGAAATCAGAAAAAGCATAATAATACAACAAAAAGGATTGCCATCTAATTAAAAGGCATACAGGAGCCATTGTAATGCTCATGGTGGACCACACCCCAATTTGCAAGAGAGTCTGCGAGAGAGTTTTGTTCCCTATGAACATGATGAAAAGAATACTCCAACTCCGATGAGATCTCTAATATCTCGTTAACCAGGCTCCAGAAACGTCATGCATTACATTCTTTACCTTGGCCCCAACCAATAACAACTTCCGAATCTTCCTCAATGATACAACTCCTATGCCCCATTTTCTTTAGTGCCTTAAGCCCCTTCAATAGACTTTAAGTTTATACCATTGTGGAATCACATTGAGCCAGAGGATCACATAGAGCTTTAATTATGGTACCATCATGATTACGAACCACACACCCATAACCTGCCAGACTCGGGTTTCCTTTAGAAGCTCCATCAAAATTCAGCTTCAAACAACCATGAGGAGGTGGCTTCCAAGATCTATCTTTCGGATTTGGTTGGCGGGGGGAGAAGATGAGATAGAAGTAACCTAATCTCTTAAGAAGTCAGAGATATAGAGACCTTTAAACTCCACGATAACATGTAGCTAGCCGCCCACCTCCCTAATGGATGCATCAATAACCTCTTCAACGTTTCTCACCTTGTTGAGAAATATTCGATTATTCATTTCCTTCCAAATACCTCAAACAATGGCATGTAGTAAGCATTCCCCAATTATCTTGCTTTTTGAGTTGACTTCTTGCCAAAGCCAAGAGGAGAAGAGATCATTTGTTTTTTCTGGCATTACCCAATTTAGCCTCATTCTTGATAAAAAAATAGGACCAATCTTGGTTGAAAAAGCACAATGAATGAAAATGTGATGGACCGATTCCCCATCCTCATGACATAAACAACACCAATGTGGGGATAAGTACGTGGAAGGCTTTCTTTGAAACATATCTGTAGTGTTGATCCGGCCTAAAACTGTAATCCAAGATAAGGCTTTAAATCTTGGTGGAGCATCGGGCTTCCAAATCATTTGGTGGGGAAAAGAAGAGTTAGAAATGGGAGAAGAAGATAGTGCCATGAAAAAGGATTTGGAAGAAAATTTATCAGAAGACTTAAGAGTTCAAACCATTTTGTCCAAACTTCTACTAGATAGGAATATGTCATGAATAGAGTCAAGGAGGGTGGTAACCAATTAAGCTTCCCAATCATACGAACCTCTTGAAAAAAGAAGATTCCATGAGGGGCCATGCTCAGAATTTGATAGGATATCAGCTACCTTTGCTTCCTTTTGAGTGGATATGAGAAACAATCTAGGATATAATGAAGCCAAAGTGGATTCCCCTCACCATAAATCCTTCCAGAATTTCGTGGATCGACCATTACCTATTGCAAACCTAGTGAAAGGGGAAAAAAGGGGATCCAATTTGAAAATATTTTTCCATAGAATGGACCAAGATGCAGAGGGGGAGATAAACCTATCCCATCCATATTTATGAGATATTATAAAGTGCCATAGAGAGTCCCTTTCTGTTGAGAAACGCCAAAGCCACTTACCCATTAGTGCCATGTTCCTTTCTTTGATTCTGCCAATGCCCAAACCACCCTCCTTTGTGCTTCCTTTTCAATGTTAATTAATGGAAGTCCAATGGGTTAATGGGCCCAAACTACTTTTGATTTGTAACTTGCCCCCAATGGTAATCCCAAAGTAGGTAGAAGGTAGATGACTAATTTTACATCCCAAAATCCAAGCTAAGCTCTCAATATCATAAATGTCCCCTACTTGAAACAGTACACTCTTGGCCAAATTGATTTTCAAACCCGAGATTGCCTCAAAACACCAAAGAATGCATCGAAGATAGCCTATCTGTCTCAAATCCCCATCACAAAATATCATCGTATCATCCGCAAATTGGAGATGAGATATTGTCACCCCCTCCCCCCTCCCCACCTTAAATCCCGACATATATCCCACCTCTGCTCGTTTAATCATTTTGCTTAATATCTCTGAAATCATTATGAATAAAAATGGTGATAATGGATCACCCTGTCTAAGACCTCTGGAACTTCTAAAAAACCCCGCAAAACTTCCATTAATTAACATTGAAAAGGAAGCAGAGCGAAGGCAAAAGGAAATCCAACTCCTCCATTTTGCAACAAAGCCCATTCTAAGTAAGATGTAATCCAAGAATCCTCAATTCACATGACTATATGCCTTTTCCAAATCCAGTTTGCATAGAACCCCATTTCTCCCCGATGATATCCTATCTTAAATGCATTCATTAGCAATCAAGATCCCATCAAGGATTTGCCTTCCTTCAATAAAGGCACCTTGGGGTAGGGAGATGATTCCTTTCAAAACCATCTTTAAACAAGTCATCAAAATCTTTTGCTATGATCTTATACACATTACTCAGAATGCTAATGGGTCGAAAATCTCTTAATTCCTTTGCATTCTGTTTTTTGGGAATGAGAGTGATGAACGTATTATTCAGATGTTCATAAAATTCCTTAGAATAATAGTACTCATCCATAACTTTCATTAGATCACCCCTTTCACAATATCCCAACACTTTTGGAAAAAAGAAATTATAAATTCATCCGGGCCTGGAGCTTTATCCCCTTTCATTCCCATTATTGAATTGTACACCTCCTCTTCACTAAACGGTCTCTCAATCCAACCTCTTTCAGATACAAAAATACTATCAAAATCCATCCCATTTAGTAATGGCCTCACTTCCTAATTCTCCTTGAATAGATTCAAAAAATATTCTTTCGTCTCTTTACGAATTTCCACCTTATTCAGGACCCACGACCCATTAATCCATAATCCATGGATCCCATTTTCCTTCTTATTATGGGATGCCACTTTATGAAAAAAACTTAAGTGTTCTGATCCCCTTCTTTTAACCATCTAATTCTCGATCTTTGCTTCCAACATCTCTCCTCTTTCACCACCATAAATTGAAATTCCCTTTTGAGAGTTTCCCTACATTCTCTCTCCAAGATGGAAAGATTACGATCTTCTTCTAGTAGATCCCACTTCTGAATTTCCTGAAGATATCTATTTCTCTCCTCTCTAAAAAAAATCAAACCGACATTTTATTCCAAGCCTTCAAGAGAAATTTCAGATTTTTCAGTTTTAGAGCAAAGATTCGACTAGCATTCCTAGAGTACAAGGATTGATTCCATACTTCTTCTACCAACATCTTGAAATCTGGTTCCATGAACCAAGCTTCCTCAAATTTAAACGGATACAGGCCACCCTTCTCATTCTGACCATGTAGTAAAATTGGAAAATGATCCGAAACTGATCTTGATAATGGAATTTGAGCTCTACCCGGAAATAAATCCTCCCACCCAGAACAAAAAATAAATATATCCAATCTACTAAGGGAAGGATTGTCTCTTAAGTTGGACCAAGTGTATTTCGCCCCTTTTAGCGGGCCATCAATCAATTTCCAACGATTGATGAAATTGTCAAATTTCCTCATCCTATCATCCCTCAATCCATCTCCTTTTCTATCATGAGTAAATCTCACCAAGTTGAACTCACCCCCAATACACCAAGGAAGATCCCACCTAGCCTTGATATTATCCAATTTTTTAAGAAAATCATCGACTTCCCAAACCAATACCGGACCATAAACCCCTGAAAATATCCACTCCTCCGGCCCATCAACCATCTTACATCTAATTGATATCGAAAATGCACCCATCTCTTGTTCAATCACCTCCACTTTATCCACATTCCACATTGCTAGAATACCTCCTACGGCACCCCTTGCTAGTAATGCAATCCAATGATTCAAGTTTCTACCCTCTACCTCTCTCACAATCGAGTCAGCCGTAATCCCCAATTTTGTTTCTTGAAATACAAGAATATCTGGTTGAATACCCACCATACTTTGACCAATTGTAATTCTTTTATCCTTGTTACCCATTCCTCTCACATTCCATTATATGATTTTTGGATCCATAAAATTACTTGAATAATATACCCTTTCCCCTTCTATCCCCCACCTCTCTTATAGGTCTATCTTTACGCTCATAATTAACATTGCTTTCCAATTTCTTCAATTCTTTAAGAAGCATTTTTCTCCCCATTGAACCTGATCCATCCCCCTTTACATTCATAAACTTACAACTTTCAATTGATTTAAACAGATTAAATATTTCCTCTTCAAAACCCTCATATGATAATCCCATAAAGGATCCAAAATGTTCCATCTTGTGAAGTACCCATTCTAAGATATATCCTTCCTCTCTCTCCTAAACTCCCTTGAACAATAACTTTTCATATTTGTTGCTATCATAAATTGGAGTAATACATCGCGATCCCTCATCGACATCTCTCAATTCAATCTCCTTTCCAACTCCCCCCCCCCCCATCATCCACCACAATCAGCATTACCACCAAGTATTCATCCTCATGATCGATTCTTGCAGAATCACTAATTACCAATTGCATATCAGACTTCCCCATGTCAGGTGCCACAAACCTATCATCTCAACTAGCTTCCTGGATAAAATTTGACTTGAAGGATTGCATAAAAACATAATTGATCTTGCAAAACTCCGAAACATCGAGAATAGAATTGGTATGAAACTTAAAAAATAAAAGATTTGGGAATCGGCTCGATCATCCTCTCCACCCTTTTAGGCATTAACAAATATGGTCAAAATTCCTTTCCCACCAAGGTACCCTCTGTAAATTTTCCATCGGCTCTAGAAGGTGCCACTTTGGGTGACATCGTAAGCTGGATTGGGAAGCCTTCCTTGTTCACCACATGAGAAGCATCCAGAAGCTTCTGCAAGGTATGAAGTCGGTAGGAAACATCTTCTCTTCGATCACATTCAAAGTGCATCTGTTGAGATAGAAGATTAGTATTTGCTGGAGTCCCCGACACATCGGAGTTCTCACATCTTGCTATCACCCTAGCGAGCTTGTCTAGTGGCCTACCCCCTGATGACTTCAGAATCGTTGTCACCCCATCATCATTCTTGATGACCTATACATGCATACATCCCAACTCCTCACCATCCACTGATTCTTCAACTACAAAGCAGTAGGATTCTTTAGATGAAGATGTATAAACCCCTTTTTCCAAACTTGAAGCAAACCTGTCAAACCCACACCACTGTGTCAAAGTATTCGATGGTTCACCAATTGGCCCTATCAGCAGAGTTTTAGCACAAATCCAATTACGAGTCTCCCCGATGTTGGTCGAACTAAGAGGAATTTTTCAATGAACCTCCTTCTACAAGCCCTCTCTATCTCAATATGATCTACTGAAGTCGTCTAGGCCTCTGTCCTTCTTGCTTCCGATCGTCCTCTTCTCCCTTCGATTCGAATCCACTGTCTGAGTAGATACACCCATGGTTTCCGTTACTTCCTGAAGTCGGAATGGAATATTTGGGTTCCCCCAAATGCTCCCAATCAAAGTTAAAGGTTCAAGACGAGATTGCCTACCTAACTGGGCTCCCCCTTTCTCATGCACAGGTTCCAGTGGTCTAATTTGAGTATTGTATCTCCCATCAGTCAATTGATTAGACGAAAATGCCCACTGCTCATTCGCATTAGAGCCCAGACCCAAATCATTAAAAGGAGTCGAGTGGACCAGGTTTATTTTACTCTTACCGGTCCACCTAGAACGATTCTTATCCATATCATCACGCTCCCTATGTGTCGAATTCATGAGTTCCACCTTCTGCATTAACGGTGAGATACATGATTCGTTCGGATGGAAATTGGACTCTAGTTGGTACTCCCTCCTATCATCGCCAGCGAACGACATCTGTCTACTTACAGGTTGAACCACTTTACAAACTTCATGATTCTTGCCAAACTTCTCCCGCACGTAACCCTTCTCACCCCCTGCGGAAGTTCTGCCCCCCCTTACTCCTAGTTTTGATACCTTACTGGAAGAAGAAGAACCACTGCCACACACCAAACTTAAGCCATGAACCCGTACTGATTGCAATTCCTTTGGCGGTAAAAACTCTGATTTGAAATTGGAACCTACGTCCCCTTTGGCCGGCCGGCCACGATCAGACGATGAAGCATTATCAAGGTTTTAATTACCTGCCTGAATACTACTCCCCTGAGGCTGATCACACATGCCAAGGCATTCTCCCATTTTTCTAGTTCATACATAGCCTCTTCCTCCTCGATCGATATGATAACAGGAAAAAAATTTCCATTCTTCATGACCAAAATTACTCTCGGAATTAGCTGGATATCTCCTGCCACCACCCTCAATCTGATCTATCTAAGTTCTTCACAATCCAAGGTGTGCTCATCGATTTTCACCAATCCAGCACAGTGGCATTCCCCATAATCTAATCCATCTCCCTTGCATAAGATTTGCATAATTCAATGTGAAAATGTCAAGGATCCATGGGTCGAAGCCAATCCATCCCTTACCAACAAAGGAAATCTTTTTTGCACACAGGTTGCCCGCTTCAACTTCTGATGAACATACTAGAATCGCACGAGAGGAACTAATCACAATCCATGCAATTTCTTCTACCATATCCAAATCTTCACAAAGCTGCATCGCAATTTCTCCCCAGGTTATCGATAGGTTAGATCAATAGCAAATTACCAATCGGGCCCATACCCCTTCACCCGCCTCATCAATTGCATATGAGATATTGATGGCCCAATCTCTCTCACGTTGGATAACCTCAATATTGGATTTCTTCACTCCATTGTTAACTTGGGGTTTATCAACCAACTTAGGGAATGAGGCCAAGTTACGAACCGGGATCTATTCAACTTTAGGAACTTCACCACCGAACAATCATCGCAATATGTATGCAACATTTACCCAACCTGAACATTCATTATCACCTAGGATAAAGATCCGGAATTCTTTTCCATTCCTTATGATTTCAGAATTTTTTTGAAATTTTCCTTGAGCATTCGATCTTCCTCTGACCACAATGACCTTATTACCATCATCTTTTGAACGATATAAGTTAGAAGGGTCAGATTCATGGCATGCCTCTTCAATTACAGAGCCGAACCCCGGTCTGTGAATATCTCTTAATCTTATCGAGGCTACAAAACCCTTTCTCCTCTCCGTGATTTTCAGTACTCTTGCATTGCCAATAAATAACCTATGAAATTCAAAAGATTTTCTTTGAATTACAATAGTTTGTTTCATCATTATGTTTAGTTCCGTTGGTGTTCCTGGATGTAAAACACTATCAATACCAGTTTTCCAATAGCCAAACTACGGTAACCATTTTCCAGCAACATCACACTAACAGCACTAGCAACATCACTTTGGCAGCCCCAACTAATGGCAGCTGGAAATAACATCCAAATCCTTCTCCTTATGGTTTAAGATCTTGTCACATGGTAGAGAATCCACAACAAAGACTAGGAGCATGAAGCATAACAAAACCACCCTTGGTTAGAATTTGCTTTGAGGAGCTGAGCACAGTCTTCCAATAAACCTTCACTTATATCATCAATTGTCTGACCCTTGTTCAGTCCTACATAAACATGGGCAAAAGACATTTTATCCACATGGAACCTTTCCATGTGCACACATGAGAAGGATTGACTCCATCAAGAAAAGGGAAATAGCGCCCACTTACTTTCACATATCTTCAGGAAATCCGTATTTGATGAGCTCTTCGTTCTCGTGCCTGTCCAAGCCCATGAAAATGGTGTAATCGCCGGCCTCCAATTAGGCTTTGAAGTAGAAAACCATCGTTCTTCTCCCCCCCCCCCCCTTCTATTCTTGTCTTTTCTTGATTTTTATCTTAGGGTTTTGCTCCTTGATCAGTTTACTTACCATCCATACAAGTTTCTTGAAGTTATTCTTTGATTTCATATAGTTCTTGATCCCTCTTTTTAAATCTAATTTTCTGGTTTCTTGAATTTCAAGATCTTACAATTTGAAATTTTATATAATTTTATACAGCTAGACTTGTCGGAATCATAGTATCAAATATCTTGAAATATCTTAAATATCTTCCAACATATGTCCATATCTACCAAGACCAACACGACATATTCTTATACCGACACAAAACATTAAGTACATTATAAAAATTCATTTTTTGGTCCACATGATGTACGATATCGGTGTGTTGAGCGAATGTTCCCCTTTCACAGTGTATTATTGCTTAATATCGACATTGTGTTGTTACGATAAAAAATTATATGAAAAACGATAAATTTCAAAGAAAGTAAAATGAAGGAGAAGAAGTTAAAGATAAGAAAAAGGAAATGAAGAGAATCTACTTGTTTCCATATGCTTATACGGTTAGATTATAATATTTTTGTCAACCATTATGTATGCATGTGTATTTTTAAAGAATATTAAA
>JAOXJP010278958.1:0-10853 GCA_025762735.1 Platanus orientalis | reverse complement strand
CCCACACAAAATATATAAAAGTAATAAGTAAATAAAAAAATTTGTATTTGGCCCCCCCCCCCCCCCCCCACAAAAAAAAAAAAAAAAACTTAGTATGAAGTGGGGTTTCTCCTAAGCCTTCTTACCCTACCTTGTGATTTTTTGCAAAGTATATATCTCATGAACTGACTCCACCATGTCCTATTACTCCTATCTAGAGCATCATTAGGATACTCTGGTCTGGACACAGTAATGGAATTTGCTTCAGTATAATTTATTGATAAACGGGTCCACCTATGTACAGATGAATCAGTTCCAAATATGCAAGTGACAAGCCTTTGCCAGAGGCCTTCATGATACCTATCCTCAAAGTTGCATTTATTTTTTTCATTGCATGCATGAATGGGCGGTCAACACAGCCTAATCATGATTGCTGAAGTTTTCAAGTAACCAGACTTGGTTCTGTAATTAATCAAGCATGGTTCTTTTCTTGTCTTTTAGTATGAGAACCCTCACATAATCCAAATTCATGCATTGAGCTGTTTGTGCAAGAATCCACTGTCAGCTTTCCTTATATTGTTCTATATTTTAGAATATGCTAATTTCTGAGCCTGCCTATTGCTATCTTTGGGACTTAATGATTGCAGTATTCAGATTGAGCCTAGAGAAAGTTGGGTGGAGTGAGGGATGGGAATTTTTTCTCTGTGAAGTTAATGTTTTGTTATTTTGAACTTCAGTTGTTTTTACATTTATGTGCTTGTCATTCATTTGTCCATTTTGGTGATTCTGTTGGTTTTGGCGTATTGCATGGATTACAAAGGGAAGAACTTGAGATTGTTTGTAAATCATCAGTTTTCTATTGTTAAAATGTTTCTTTGAACAGATTTTCGATCCTTTCATTGCTGATGTGTCTCACTTGTTTTGTGTCAGCAAATGATGGCACAACAATCTTGGAGCAGATGGATGTTGACAATCAAATAGCAAAGCTGATGGTTGAATTATCTCGGAGTCAAGACTATGAAATTGGTGATGGAATGACTGGGGTTGTTGTCATGGCTGGTGTACTTCTCAAGCAGGCTGAGCATTTACTAGTGCGTGGTATTCATCCCATTCAGATTGCAGAGGGCTATAAGATGGCATCCAGGAAAGCTGTTGATCATTTGGAGCGTATTGCTCAGAAGTTCGACTTTGGCATAACAAATATGGTATATTTTCATATAAGGGCATTGACCCTGGCATCGAAGAAGGTATATAATCCAGAGAATATTGTGGCATGGCTCCTACAATGGTTGAGGGGATTTCTCCTGGCATTGCCCCTGCCTGGTTGAAGTTGAGGGACTTACCCCTTGCCCGGTTGAAGTCGAGGGGCCTGCCTCTTGCCTTGCTCCCTGCTGACCTTTGAGGGGGCATGGACATAACATGACTGATCATGAAGCTGACCCTGTCCTTGAGCTTAGCGATTTGGGCCTTCTGCTCTTCTATGGTAAGATTTGCTTCACCCAAAATTTGAGCAAGCTCTCTTGGATGTGGCCTTTCTTCTTCTTCTCGATCACTTAGATATTGTTATAGGTCTTCTATAACACAAGACAATCTATCTTGTATCTCTTGTGGAGGTGGAGCTGTTGCTTGCTGATCTCTTACCATTCCCTCAGTGCCTTGTGTTGTGGAAGCTCCATTGACAGTGAGTACTTTGTTGTCTCCTAGCATGTATTGTGGTAAGGTGGGGAAGTCATCCTCCTTAAAGACAGGATTGGGATTGATTTCTATCCCGTCTGACATCGGAATCTGTGGTACTGGTCCTTAGAAAATAGACGAGTCCAGAGCTCTAGTAATTCACTCAACTATTGCCTTAGCATTTTCTTTAGCTTGGCTTCTTATCCTGATACTTGCCTCATTAATGACCAAGGGTCGGCTACTGGATGGTGTGGCGGTCTTCCTAGAATTTTTCTCCCTTCTTGTTTTCAGATTTAGTGCCTATAGTCATCACTGCCATGTGAGAGGGCTCTTTAGGCATGAACAACCTTTCTTTTCCCAGGTAAGTAGTATAGTTTTTCTGTCCTTTTGCATGGGAAAGTAAGGATGGTTCCCATATTTAAGGGTCAACTTAGGAAGTCTTGGAATCTCCATTGATACCACTAGCTTTGGATTGAACTTGTGAGGCCTTCCACAACTTGGCTCTTCTTCTCATAACAACATTCTTCTTTCTCTTCTTAGAAATAGGCTTTTCAAGAGCAGTAATAGAACCATCTGCAAGTGACATGTTCATAGCAATTGAAAGGTGTCTTGCGATTGTAGTATCATTCGCGACTGGAAGAGCTCTGGTAATTGAGAGTGCTTTCTGTTATTGTTCCATGGTTTTAATTATGGGACAATCTTCAACAAGGTCTTCTATGACCATAGGATCATCTTTCTCAACCTCTTGTAGGTAAGATAGAAAGGATTCAAACCGAGCTTGGAGCATGGAGTCTTTAAAGTATGCATTGACCTTGGTCTGATGTTGTCTATGGCGGGCCATGAGGGTCTTAGTAGTGAACACCTCCTTCCTCTTCTCTTTTTGGAACTACTTTTCAGCCATTGTCAAGTTATTCCCCAGATTTATTAGTTGTAGCCTTCTTACCATTGTTCTTGATTGATGTTAAGATAGGCCTTTTCTTGTTCTGTTCCAGGGGTATTTTGGTCTTCAGAAATCTTGTTGGTGACTATGGAGTGTTAGTCGTAGCTGAGTTTCCAGGGACCCATGACTTTGATTTTTTAGTGATGGGTGGGTCATGGAGACTGACCTCCCTCATTCGTGACTTATGTTTTAGTCACGAGTGGGTCATTCTGGGTGCTTTCTGTAGAACCCAAGAATGTTCTTTCTAAAAAAAAATGTTCATTTATGGGAATTTGGCTCATGTTTAACAATCCATCTTTTGCACGAGTGAAGTCTCTTGCTACTGTTTTCCTAAAGAAATTTTTGCAACATCTCCTCTTAGTTTGGATGAAACTTTGAGGGAAGAGGTGGATTTGGTGCTCCTACGAGCATGGGACCCATTGGTGACAGTTGCACCAGCCTTAGAAGACACATGCAACACTAATTAAGGGGTTGTGGAAGACAAGGCCAATCCTCCTAAAGGGGGTCTTCCTTGACTGCCACAAGATAAACAATTCGTTGCTATGATGCTACCACCTCAGCCCATGTCCTTGGTCCCATGGTTTGGACACTGGTGGAGACTCACAGTCTGTAGTGTGTGGCTCCATGGTTCGCAGTCTCGCTGGTAGGAATCCTGAGAAAGGCAAGATACCCATTAGTACAACGGAATGAGGTTGAAGATGAGAACAAAATGAAGTCCTACAGGGCATGCCAGAAATTCGTAAGACCAAATTTCGTTTATGAAGAAACTAATGTTCAAATTGTCTAGCTGCATATGGCTGATTTATTATTTGATTTATGTGGAAGACTTTCATTCCAAACTTTCCTTAGCTTGTTAATTACTATTGTCCATGAATGGAACAACAAACCTTCGATTAAAGCCTTGTTACACAACTTGTAATCAAGAAAAACATGCAATAAAAGAGAGAAAGATATGGGAAAGGTGACTTTTCATTAAATATAAGGATGTTGTAAAATATAACAGCCATGTTTACATTCTATTCTTTAATTCAAGCATATTTACACAGATAAACTTGTGCTCGCCTAGCTGTTGCCATGATCCCCAATATTCTTAACGCCTTTAATCTCTTCTTGATTGTTGTAGAGGTGAGATAACTTGCAGCCTTCAATGGAGAATATGATAGACTGAACTGTGGGATTTAAATGCTTTGAAAGCTTGGGTTATAGATGCTTGGACATGGATGCTTGAGTGCTGGGTGCTTGGGAGCCCTAGAATTCACAAACTTATGGAATGAATGAAAAGTACCCCAAAATGTATAAAGTGGGGTATTTATAGAGGTATGGGTGACTAAGTTTGACTCTTTGTTAACTCTTAGTCACCAACTGATTCTTTGCTGCCAAGTTGGCCTCATTTTCGAACTCCAACTTTGTTCTTTTGAAAGTCTTGCTGTTGTGGCCGAATGTGATGTTTATCCAACTTGATGTGAGATCATTGCTTGAGGTTGATTCCATAACCATGTGGACTTGACTATTGCTCTTAACTGATCCTAACTTTGCTACTGTTTTGTAGGTTTTAATGAGATACAAGAGACTGGCTATAGATTGTCCTTGTGGGTGTAGGAATGCTCTCTTTGATGATGGCCTGTACAAATTGGTTGATGTATACGTGCTTCAGACTATTTCGTTAGACTTTTGGGTGTTTTAGGACTCCAAAATAACTTTAATTGCTATCCCTTGATGTTCGCACAACAATTTATATCAAATTTGCGTTTTCTAGGTTTGTTAGTTGCTAGTGAGTATAGTTAGTCGCAATCCCTAGCTCGTCAGTTGCGAATGGGTCTAGTTCATTCTCTAGAGGGGTATTTTGGTAAATTCTCTATAGTTGCTAATTTTCTATGTCAACAACATTTTAATATACTTCCTCGCTTTTCCTCCTTTCATGACTTATCCATCGCCTCACACGAGAACTCCTTAACAAACACTTAGCTATCCTAGTTTTATCTCTCTCTAGTTTTAGCTCTCCTAGTTTTCTATGAGATGCTCTGGTTTTAGCTCCTTGGGCTTCTTGGGAATGCTCTTTATTTTCTTTTCCATTTTGAGTTTTCAAATTACAGCCCCCCACCCCCACAGTCTTGGTTACTCTTCTCACCCCCCTTTTCTTTTTCTTCTTTCCTTTCACGTTTTGGTGTTTTTGTTGAGTTTTCCCTGGTTTGCCTTCTACTGTAGTAGTTAGGGGCTGGTTTCTTTGACTGAAGAGGTGAATTTTGAGGAAATCCAGGAAGCTCATAGGGAGGAGGCTGATGAGTTGGTGCACCAGTTGGAAGCTCTTCTCACCTATGATCATGAGGTGGCTCTTTCCAAACACTGTAGGGATGATGGGAATGGACAATGGTATTTTTGTGTCATAGTTAAACCCCTATAGCCATGATCTTTTTTGCAAGATTATAAAATGGTGTGGACATGGAACAAAGAACATTTGATCTCTCCTATTGACAATGGGAGGTTCAAAGTTCTCTTCTTTCAAAACATGGAATTGTAGAATATGGTCCGATGGACATTGGAATTTTAACAAGAATCTTATAGCCCGTGCCTCTTGGAAATCGGGAGTGAACCCCATGGAAGTTAATTATTTTGAAGTCGATTTTTGGGTGCAGTTTTATGGCATACCATAGGATTTTTACACAGATGCTACTGCAAAGATTTTAGCCAAAAAGATTGGAACATTTAGGTATGTTGATCGTTATAAAAATTTTGGGTGTTATCTTAAGGTGTGTGTGGCTATTGACATTACAAAGCCTATTCTCCATTATCTTAAGGTGTGTGTGGCTATTGACATTACAAAGCCTATTCTCCATCAAATTTCTTGTAACTATTGCTACTATTATGCTTTGGTCTACCATCAAGATAAGGGAATACGTTGTCAAGTTCAATGATAGGGAAGAAGGGTTGCCGGTGGTGCTCATTTAAAAGATGAAGAGCTTTGCCTTCAACTTTCGCACTGCCTCCCCTTGATCGAAGTTTAGGAAACCAAAAACTCCTATATCGGATTGGCTACCTCATCAGCTTTTCAACAAGGATCGTGAAAGCTTGAAGTTCTACCTTTAAGGATTAGGAGGATGGAGATGGTGTTAACTCGGTTGGTCTGGTCAGTGAGTCTTCATCTTGGGAGAAGAGAGGCAAGCCTGTTGGTCAGAACAGCTCCCCAACGGTCGTTTCTCACCCCCTCTAACAAGATGGCTTCAGCAAAAGGTAAGGAAAGTTTCCATATCAGTGCTAAGAGCTCTGCTCTATCGATTCCTCTTTCCCTCTAGTCCCATAAAAAAGGTGTGCTAATGAGTTCAATTTTTAAGGCTCAAGCAAGTGATATTTCAAAAAATCAAAGAGCAGGGACCAAGAAAGGTGAGGACGTCAGAGGCCTTGATGAGTTGGTTGATCCTATGGAAGATTGTAATGCCCCTAACGCTATTATCTATTTATGTAGGGGTAATTTGGGAAAATAAAAACAAAAGAGATAAAAACATAAAGAAAATGGGGGTTTTCACTCCCATTTTGTGAAAACCCTGAGAGTGACCATAAAAGAGGGGAAAATGGTCGGAGAGGAAGAAAAGAGAAAAAGGGAAGAAGAAGAATAAGAAAAAGGAAAGGAAAAATAAGGGTTTTTGGCCCAGACTGCAAGATTAGTAAGTGGTTTCCATATTTTACTATTTATAGTGAGTTGTGTGAATGATTTGCAGTTCATTTTCTTACATGTTGATTTATTTATGTTATATTTAATGGAAAATATATATTTTAGTTAGAAATATTTTCTTTTGTTTAGGATATATAAATTGGTTGTTGCATGCAAATTTCTCTTTATGGTTAGCTTAAAAGAATTAAGCCATGTTATAGGGTTGATGTTTCTAAGCCTATTTCTACATGAAATTATTAGTTAGATAATTTAATAAAAAGTATAATCTGTTATTCTTGTCTTTATAGACTGCTTGCACATTAATCTTTACAATTCTTGTTTGTTATTGGTTCTTGAATGTAGAAAAACACGAATGAAATAGATAGAAATAAATTACTCTTGATTGTTTTATTTATTTTAGTATCATAGCATATCTTTAAGGAATTTCATATAGCAGACCATAAGAATGGGGTTTTGGTAGCTTGGTATTATGAGACTTTAAATTACATAGAATGGGATTGTTCCCTTAGTTGATACATTGCTTGGGGTATATTAACCATTTAGAAACAGTCCCAAAGTGGGCATATATTACATAAATAAATATACATTTGCAATCTAATGATTTATACCTTTACATAGTGCTCTATGAGTGAAGCCGGGGGCTGTGGCGGCTTGGTAGACGCACCAGAGTTAACCTATCATTGCGTAGCTAGAGCAGCCCACATGATTTCTTCTGAGGAGATCACCAAGCGAGGTTCACGGGGTGTAACTTATGGTTATTGCATTCTCTGTGTATTTAGACACAGATGAGATTCTCAAATTTGTCCGAAACTGCTTAGTGGTTGATCACTATTAGATGAGATCCAGTTTGCAGTATGCGCTTATATGATACTTGAGACTTGATTTGCACTACTTATATGTGGTTAATGTTGCTTAACATTAATCTATCAATCAGAGGAGATTTTAACACCTAAGAGTGCTAGGTTTGCAGACATATATTAGTTCTTTATGCATCTTTATATAAAATAATGTTTATTAATTGTCATGTTATACTGATCTAGCAGAATGAATTCCTTTGGATGAGTTAACACTTACTTATGTTTAAGACTTGATAATTACGTTTACATATCATTGCTTAGCTTGTTTAATGTTCTATTATTGCTATGTTATCGTTATTGTTGAGTTATGTACTTGTTTTATTGTATTGTTGGGTGCGTGTGTACTATAAATTGTAAAATATGGGGATCCCTTACGAACTAGTGTAGTTCACCAATGATTAAATCATTTTTTTCAGATAGAGACAATCCTAGTGCTTTAAGCTGAGTAGATCCCCTATCATAGTGTCACTTGCTAGTTCTGAGGTATTTTGGTAGTTTCATTTTGATGTGTAATGTATATAGGGATGTACGGTTCTGATCTAGAGTGGCTCTATGTACTCTTCATTTCAGGTATCTTTTATGAGTCATCTTGTATTTTAGTATATCCCATTTTGTATGGTTATTGGGTTAGGATTTATATTGGCAACCAATGATGTATTTTAGAGGCATGTATATATCTCTTTGCTTTTAAAGAATAAAAATGATTTTCATATGGACAATTTAGATAGTTCATATGTAGTTTATTTGATGGATGTATATTGTTATAAATTGTTGTCTATCAGGTGATATAGCCTCTTGATATGATACTTGTCCCTATGGGGCCCAATTATGGGGAGGTGCTACTGAAATTTCGATAAGAAAACCTATGGAGACACATTTCCCTCAAATTTAGATGCAGAATTTGGCTTAAAGAATTCCTTATTTGTCACATGTCAGCATTCAATCACCATTTAGATCCAGGGCATGACAAAAGTTGGTATTAGAGCTCTAGGTTTAGATGTTCCTTGGGATATGAGTCTAAGATCGAGAATTGCATTTTGTGGAAGTGTATACAGAGCCATAGGATGTCATAGTATTTAATTGGTTATTATGTATTGTCATATGTTGCTGATATTCATTCTACGATGTTTATTTCCACAGGATGGGTCATTCTGAACTTCCTGTTCCTAATGGTGATGGCCTCAGTAATTTGAGACAGTTTATGACTTCCTTTGTTGACTCAGTGAGTTAGAGAATTCAAGAAAATTCAAATCTACGACAACCAGCTAAGGATCCTAGCCAGATTACCCAAGAGTCCATGAGACTCAATCCTCCTCCTTTTGCTGGGACATCAGACCCATTGGTTGCTGAGGATTGGTTGTAGCAGTTGGATAAGATATTTGAGGTTATGCACTATCCTGTTGAGCACAGGGTTACCTTAGCCATATATATGTTGGAGGGAGAGGCCAACCGTTGGTGCGCTCTTTGAAGAGGTCTCGACAGTCTGATGATTGTCCTATGCTTTGGGATACTTTTGAGAAAGTGTTTAATGAGAGATATTTTCTTAAGTCTATGCGGCAACAGAAGATAAATGAGTTCATGGAACTAAAGCAAGGTGATATGATAACGCAGGACTATGAGAATAAGTTTGAGGCACTCTCTTGGTTTGTTCCCTCCCTTATTGCCGATGAGCAAGTGAGAGCATTAAAGTTCCTTAGGGGACTTAAACCTAGTATACATGACATGATTATTCCATTTAGGGAGATCACCTATGCTGGCATTCTTATGCATATACATCTTATTGAGGGAGGATGGATGGAGAATCAGAGGGAGGAGCAGAGGAAGAAAGTGTGACATGACTCGGGTTAGAATGTGAAGCATCAGGCCTAGTCTTCCAGGGGTTCAGATACACCTCACATTGATAGGAGGGATCGATGACTATGTAGTAGGTGTGGTTTGAGGCACACTTCACTGTAGTGCCCCCGCGAGCCGAGGACTTGTCATAATTGTGAGAAGAGGGGACACATTGCTTTGTATTGTTATTAGAAGGATATGCAACAAGATCAGGAGCATCATCAGAGGAGGCCATAGCAGACACACTCACCATCACCACAATCACATAAACAGACAGTACAAAGGTAGGTGGAGGGGTTAGGTATGAGGCCAGAGATTTAGGGCCGAGTTTATGCTATGACGAGGGGTGATGCCCAACCTTCCAAGGATGTGGTGGAAGGTACTATTCGTATATTTCATTTTCTTGCCCGTGTATTGATAGATCCTGGTTCTATACATTCCTTCATTTCTCGTGTATTTGCTTCTCAAATTGGGATTGAACCTCTACTGCTTGATTTTAAACTATGTGTTGCTACACCATGGGTGCTACTATGGTTACCGAGTTAGTGTGCAAGTCATGTATTATTTGGGTAGGAGATTAGGAGTTGACAACTAATTTGATTCTTCTACAAATGTCTGACTTTGATGTAATTTTGGGTATAAACTGGCTAGCTATGTACTACATCAATGTTGATTGCTTTAGTAAGATAGTGACCTTCCGTTTACTAGGACAGAGTGAGTTACAGTTTGAGGGTACTAAAGATCTGCCTGCTACTAGTCTTATTTTTGCTATTGGTGCACATCGTCTTATACTAGAGAGATGTTTTGGTTTTCTAGCACATCTGTGTGAAGCTTAGGGAAATGAGTTAATGTTAGAAGACATTTTCGTGGTTAGGGAATTTCCTAATGCGTTTCCTGAAGATATGCCAAGTTTCCCCTATTAGAGAGGTTGATTTTCAAATTGAGTTGCTACCTGGAACAACTCATATCTATATGGCACCTTATATATTGGCGCCTGTAGAATTGAAGGAGTTGAAGGAACAGTTGCAAGATTTATTAGACAAGGGTTTGATTAGACCCAGTGTGTCAGTTTGGAGAGTTCTAGTGTTATTTGTAAAAAAGAATGATGGTTCCTTTAGGATGTGTATTGATTACAAGGAGTTGAACATGGTGACAATAAAAAACAAGTATCCATTGTTTAGAATTGATGACTTGTTTAACCAGTTGAAAGGTATTGCATATTTTTCCAAGATTGACCTGAGATCTAGTTATCATCAGTTGAGGATTAGGGATGAAGATATTCCAAAATTCGCCCTTAGAACTAGATATAGTCATTATGAGTTCAGAGTCATGCCTTTTGGTTTGACGAATTCCCTAGCGGTGTTCATGGATTTAATGAACAGAATCTTCAAGCCCTATTCAGATCAGTTCGTTATCGTGTTTATTAATGATATTTTGATATACACTTTCAATCGTGATGATCATGGTAAACACTTGAGGATTACACTACAGGTGTTGAGGAAACACTAGTTGTGTGCCAAACTAAGTAAGTGTGAAGGCTATGACAGGTTACATTTTTGGGACATGTGTCTCAAGAGGGTATCTCAGTGGATCCGACAAAGGTTAAGACAATAATGAATTGGGAGAAACGTATGAATGTTTCAGAGATTAGAAGTTTTTTGGGACTAACTGGTTATTACAGGAAGTTTGTTAAGAGATTCTCCACCCTTGCAGCCCCTTTGACGCAGCTAACCTGAAAAAAGTGGAGTTTGACTAGACAAATGAATGTGAAATGAGTTTTCAGCAACTTAGGCTGCGTTTGGTAACTCTCCCGAGAATGCATTCTTGTTGCTTTCGTTCCCAAGATTCCAAAATAGGTGAAAATGGCATTTGGTAACTTCGCATTCTCTTCTCGGATTCCACT